>CM064507.1:25470916-25528416 GCA_032716605.1 Paralithodes platypus | reverse complement strand
CAGGGAGGGCTACTGATGACGTCACAGCAGCTAGCCAATGGGAGTACAATATAATCCAACCTATGGCTAGCCAATTTGAAGCCTCAAAACTAGATCACCTTCCAGATATATGATATATAAGCTCATTACCTCCCAACAATTATCATTCATTAACAAGTACCAAGTACCAAGAGGTACGAAAACGGGTTCTAGTTAAGTACTACCGTATAATACATACAATCATGAAGTACCACCCAAAATGTCTTATGGAGAGATCATCAGGCAACTCCCTATTGAAGGCAAAAATGCCCTAAGAAAAAGAAAACAGAAAGACAAGAAGCTCTGCTACAACCAACTTTCCATAAACTTTAATAAAAAAAAAAAAAAAAAAAAAAAAATAATATATATACTGTATATATATACAGTACGGTATTTATATAATTATATATTTAATATATATATATATATATTTTTTTTGTTATAATTTTTTTTTTCACCAACCATGGCGGTATGGCACTACCTTGAGTCACTGTCACTTTCAACTTAGATTGATGACTCATCACCTAATAGCATAGCCTATTTACCAAATCATACTTCTAAAAAATAATTGCCATAAAACGGCGTACACAGTTCTTTAATATCGTACAGAGTCAACACCTTCCACAGATCCTCCAAGCTTGATCGATTGATTTATTAGGTCCGTGCAAAGCAGGACCTAGTCACCACTCATGTCGTTGTTGTTCTTCTTCTTCATGTTAAGGCGAGCGATATATAAAAGGGTTATTTCTCGGTTATTACTGAACCAAATTTAATTATTTTTTACATGCATAAACTCTGATCTATCCTCTAGGCCGTAACGAAGCCCTTTTTTCAAATTTCGGCCTGGGAGCCCCTCAAATCGCCACCTTCTGTAATAGGGCGATGTTTATAAATAATTGCTATATTTCGATTATTTCTGAACCAAATTTAATGACCTTAACCATGCATATAAATTATCTATCCTCTAGGCCGTAACTGAACCCTTTGTTTCAATTCCTACCAGGGCGCCCCCCAAATTATAGGTTTGATCCCCGGAGGGGTGAAGAGAAAACCTAATATTTAGTAGTGGCCCCGAAATCATTGACGATATGCCTATTAATATAATAGCCTCCTTTCAAGCGCCCGTGGGTAGCCAGTTTGAAACTCCCGCCACGGAGAATCAGGAGTACTACATCATAAGTGTAACGATACTTCTCTTATGGAATCGTCTTTTGATTGGGGTGCACACTACGAAAAAACTTCGTAAAAAATATACGTGAAAAATTAAACTCAAAACTTGTTTTGCTATAGCTTTCCATCTCGTGGATTACTTGCGCGTGGATTCTAGCCCAGACCGTGGCAAGAGAGACGCCATTCCGCCTTCACTGACATACTAAGACTAAACTCAAGATATCAACGAATGGGAAGGGGATGGATGGGAGGGCCCTACATAGTCAATGATTTCGGGGCCATTACTAAATATTAGGTTTTCTCTTCTCCCTTCCGGGGATCAAACCTATAATTTATTAGTGGCCCCTCCATCATTGACGATATGCCTGATATCTCAAGACTGGAGGGGGACATTCGTAATAATATCAAACCACTAATAATACCATAGGTAGAGAACAAAGAATCGCACAGCAAATTTGAATTTTTGTATTGTTTACATACAATATATAAAAATATAAAAGAGGGAAAGCAGTGCGTTACTTCGAAGAAGATCTGCTTTTTAGCTATATGATAAGATTCTCACTTCGAGACTCATAAACTTGTTGTCAGAGAACATATTTCAGCTATATGATAAGATTCTTACTTTGAGACTCATAGACTTGTTGTCAGAGAACATACTTCTATACCTGGTCAACCTCATAATTCTTAGAACTAATTGTACATATAATGTGTACGCTTTGTTAAATAGATGCAGCTAATATAGGTATTTTTACATAGACAAATTATTTAAAAACTGTAAAATAGCTTGATTTTAAAGTGTCACAGCCTGTGACCTTAACATCTTGTCCGGCGGAGAGCCGGTAACTGGCGGAGGGGTTCTAGGGGTCCTATGTGCTTACTTGCATCCCCCCCCCCCCTTTCCCTTTTTCCAGCCTTATGAAACTTAAACATTTTAGTACTTAGATTAGCTAGCCCCTCTGTCAGCATTCCATAAGTATAAACTGCGAGGTTTTACACATCCTATCCACCCATGTCCGTCGGGAAGCTAGTTATAGCTCAACTGCTATTCTAACTTCCCGCCGGTCTTGTAAACAAGAACCAAAAGGTTTCTTGCAAACGAACTCCTTACCTATGACGTGTGTCACTGACCCAAAAAAAATCCTTTGTCTGTTATCTATCTTAACTTTCCACGGAAAGTGTGATGGATAACGACCAATAGACTGTGCCGCCGGGCTTAAGAAGTCTTGTTTAGTGCGTGGAACCATTGGGTGAGTTCACTTGGCGGGCCGAGATCCTTCCGTCAAAAGTAGCTTTTCCGCCGGAAGGAGCATGGGACAGCACACCATGCCGGTGACAGAGCTTGGTTTTCCTAACGCCTGTGTGGCGGGCGTCAGTACACAGAAAGATCGCCGGAAGGAACAACCAAACCTACGGCAACGTAACCTAACAGTGAGTCATACGTCCCGAACAAACGTCCCCCCCATAACTCAGGACATCTCCCGACTACTTGTTGCATGTCTAAAAGCACTACATGTCAACACGGGAGAAAGCATAGGCTAAATACATTATAATAACAATCAATGATATGTTAAACCCCTAGCCGCTAAGGAGACCCCTACTGAGGCTGGCCACGAGGCTTGTAGTAAGCATAATTCTGTTGATTACCTACCTCTTGAAGACATAGCAACCCACACTGGCGAAGAACGGAGGGGTGGCCCACGAGAGATGGGGCAACGCAGGCTCGTACCCTGGAAAGCCTCACACTACGTGTGACAACTCTTGAACTAGGGCGCCTGCTCAGAACAATTAAATGCAACTGTCTCATAGAGACGGCCTGCTGCATAATCCTGCGGATAAAGTAGCCTCCTAACTAGTAGCTAAAGGCAAAACTAAGGCGCAGAATACATACAAGAAAAAACATGAGACGCAGGATCTGGAGACCTGATGGCGCCTGTCTAACGTACCCTATTTTAACACTTCCCTGCAAGCATACCAATTGGGCAGCCAGTGCTAGCTGATCTAAACCTGTTTACATACAACTCAGATAAATACAAATGAGTAAGGACTCACCAGAAGTCAGCGAACGAAGAATGTGGCCGGAGCACTGGCGCGCAGGTCCGACTGGGAGGGTCGCGGGGAAAGGAAGGCGGAATGGCGTCTCTCTTGCCACGGTCTGGGCTAGAATCCACGCGCAAGAAATCCACGAGATGAAAAGCTATAGCAAAACAAGTTTTGAGTTTAATTTTTCTCTTTTATTTTTTACGAAGTTTTTTCGTAGTGTGTACCCCAATCATAAGACGATTCCATAAGAGAAGTAGCATTACACTTATGATGTAGTACTCCTGATTCCCCGTGGCGGGAGTTTCAAACTGGCTACCCGCGGGCGCTTGAAAGGAGGCTATTTTATTAATAGGCATATCGTCAATGATGGAGGGGCCACTAATAAATAGGCTCCTTCTGCAGTAGTGCGACGCTTATCAAAATATCCTATTTCTCGGTTATTACTGAACCAAATTTTATGAGCTTACACGCATATACTCTAATATATTCTCTAAGCCGTAACGGAGCTCTTTTATTAAATTTCGTTCTGGGTGCCCCGCTAATCGGTGCCTTCTGCAGTAGTGGTGAAAAATGAAATGGCCACCTGTTTGGCAATTGCTAAGGCATATTTCATAGAACTCTTTATGCATAGACTCTTGCTTATTGATCAGGCTTTAAGAGGGCACTTTTAAAATACTTCGCCCTTGGCGGTAAAATTTAGGGCCCCTTCTACAGGAGTATATGGAAAATTTAATCGGCTGTCTCTGGGGGTTTTTGCTTGCTAATTTCATTCACATGCATACTGTATACTGTAACATGATCTAATCCCTGACCATAATGGAGTCCAATTTCCAACTTTAGCCCAGGGCGCCTCGCTACTGTCTCCCTTCTACAGGAGTAACGAAAAATTAGTTCGGATATTTCTATGTGATTAATGAACCGCACATATAACGTACAGTACATACAGATTCTTTCAATTATTAATTGGATCCAACATCTCGGCCTCAGCATTCCTACCACGGGCCCCCTTGTACAGGAGTGAAGAAATTTGAAAACGGTTATAGTTTGGGGCTAGTACTCATTTTACTTGAACATGTACATAATCTCATCTACTTTGTAGACATAATGGTCAGAGTCCTATTTTCAAATTTTGCCCAGGGTGCCCCGCTGTTGCTTCCTTTCTGCAGGAGTGACAGAAAATGTGATCCGGTGGTAATGAAATACATTACGTACAATGGCACTTTATTTTAATTACCTCCGCCAACGAAGTTGGAGGAGGTTATGTTTTTGCCTCCATTTGTTTGTCCGTTTGTCTGTTTGTTTATTAGTTTGTCTGTAAACAAGATAAGCTTATCAGAAAGCTATGAACAGATCGTCGCGAAAGTTGGAGGCCAGATAGGATATGCTAACCAAGGAAGAAGTTGTTTTATTGTGGAGGTGATTGGTACCTTACCTTTTGATACCTTTTGATGTGTTCGCCGCTCTTCTAGCGGCACCAAGGAGCGCGACGCCCCTCGTTATGGGTGGTGATTTGGTGCAGTAGACTGTTTGAAGTGACAGCTCGCTCCCTTGCGAGGATGGGCTCGTCTGGCACTTTTTGCAGTTCGACATCTAGGGCTCTCTTGAAGTTGTCTAACGAGATGTCCCTCATGTCTCTTACTCGCCGTGGGAGTTTGTTGAAGAGACGTGGGCCTCTGTGTGATAACCAGCCCTCTCGCGGAGAGCCCATAGCACCCCTGTTATTCATCCGGGGGATTTCGTATTCCCAGCCTCTCCTATCACTGAATTTCATGACTATCGGAGTATGTAGGTTTGGTACTAAACCCTCTGCAATTTTCCACGTGTATATTATTAGGTAACGTTCTCTTCTATGTTCCAGTGAGTACAGATTCAGTGCTCTTAAATGCTCCCAATAGTGTAGATGTTTTATCGAACTTATATGCGAAGTGAAATTTCTTTGTACACTCTCTACGTCATTTATTTCACCTGCTTTGTATGGGGATGTTAATACGCTACAGTATTCAAGCCGCGGTAGCACTAGAGATTTGAAGAGCGTTATCATAGGCAATTCACCGCATGTTTTAAAAGTACGCAGAATCCATCCCGTTAGACGTTTCGCAGCCGCCACTTTGACCTGGTTATGTACTTTGAAACCCATATTTTCAGACATTAATACCCCAAGGTCTTTCACACTGTCTTTCCGTTCTATTATGTGGTTAGATTCTGTTAAGTAATTTGTAATTTCTTTAACACCATTATTATCTCCGTACCGTATTAATTGGAATTTTTCCTCATTGAATTGCATGTTGTTTTCCCTGGTCCACTGGAACACTACATTCATGTCTTCCTGCAGTTGGCCCGTGTCCTCTTGTGTGTTTACTATCTTGCTTAATTTTGTGTCATCAGGAAAAGACGACACCGTACTGTCTCTGGTGTTGGTATCTATGTTGCAAATTAGTATGAGGAACAGATGGGGCGCTAGCACTGTTCCTTGGGGCACTGAGCTTTTGACATCCGAAGGCTCAGAAGTGACTTGGTTTACTGCTACCTATTGTGTTCGGTTTACGAGGAAATTGTATATCCACCGTTCGATTTTCCCAGTGATACCTTTTGCTTTCAGTTTGTGGGCTATTATACCATGGTCACATTTATCAAATGCCTTAGCAAAATCGGTGTAAATGACATCCACGTTTTTCTTTTCTTCTAGCGCTTTAAGAATGTTGTCATAGTGTTCCAAAAGTTGTGAGAGACATGATCTTTCCGCTCGGAACCCATGTTGACCGGTGTTGTGTAGTTCATTTGTCTCCATGAATGTTGAAATTTTGCTTCGCAGGACTCGCTCGAAAACTTTAATGATGTGAGAGGTTAGAGCTACCGGGCGGTAGTTTTTTGGTAGTGCTTTACTCCCTCCTTTATGCAGTGGGGCAATTATTGCGTTTTTCAAGCTATCTGGTATGTCACCAGTGTCTAGACTCCTTCTCCACATTATAGCCAGGGGTTTTGAGAGGTTTTCTTTACATTTTTTCATTAGGATCGAATTCCATGAGTCCGGGCCTGGTGCCGAGTGGGATGGCATGTTGGAAATGGCCTCTTCTATGTCTTTTGGACCGAAATCAATATCCAGCATCTGAGGGGTTTCCGTGGGGGAGGTTTCCATGAAAAATATATTTTGGTCTCTGATGACTTTTGTTTCATCAGGCTCACTGAATGCCATTTCATACTGCCTGCTTAAGAGTTCGCTCATTTCCGTTTTGTCCCCTGTGAAAGAGCCATCCCCTTTGCTCAGTGGGCCGATGTTTGATGTTGTTTTAGCCTTTTGTTTGGCGTATGAAAAGAAGTATTTGGAATTTTCCTTTATACCTGCAATAGCTTTCCTCTCCTCTTCCATATGTTGTAGTTCATATGATATTCTTAGCCTTTGTTCAATTTCCACAATTTCTCTATCTATTTCGACCTTTTGCCTATCCTGTAGATTTTGATGTGTGCATCTTTGTGTGAGTAATTTTCTTCTTCTGTACAGCCTCCTCCTTTCCCGATCTTGTTTGCTTCTTCGTTTTGTTTGTCTTGCAGGTATATAGTGGCTACAGATTTGGGTCATGGTTTCTGTTATTTAGACTAGACATTCTGCTGGTGTCAGGTTATCCATTAAATCTTCCCAGTCTATTTCCTCCATTTCTTGATTTACCTCTTCCCACCTAATGTTTTTGTTATTGAAGTTAAATTTACTGAAGGGGCCGGTTTTTGTTCTCGATTCTGAGGTTGTCTGTACACTTTCAAAGGTTGTTTTGATCTCAATTAATTTATGATCTGAGTATGTTGTGTCCGATATGTTAATGCTGTGTACTAGAGAGTCGTTGTTAGTGAAGACCAGGTCTAAGATATTGTTTTCCCGTGTGGGTTCAGTAATATGTTTGGTAAGACTAAAAAAATCACAAAGTTCAAAAAGCTCTCTCGTATTAGTATTTGCTGCTCCGGTGTTATTTGCCACTAACTGGTTTTCTAGTTGTCTCCATTTAATGTTTGGTAGGTTAAAGTCTCCTAGCCATATAATATTTGGTGTTGGGTTCCCCAGGGTTTTCACTTCTGATTTTATTTTGTTGAGCTGGGTTTTGAATTCTTCTCGGGATGAGTCTGGAGGCCTGTATGTAACAATAACTGCTAAATTTAGGGATTCTATTTTAACTCCAAGTATTTCCACCACTTCATTACTGTTATTTAGGAATTCAGTACATATCAGTGAGTCATGTATGTACAAGGCTACACCTCCATGTGATCTATGCGTTCTGTTCTGGTAGAGCGCATACCTTCGCTACCGTAGACGGCTCAGAAATTTATGAACCAATGTTCATGAAACTTGGTGGGCAGGAAGGATATGCACCAAGGGAGAAACAATTAAACTGAGGAGGCAGTCGGTAGAGCGCATACCTCTGCCAGCTTAGGAGGAGGTACGGTATGCGCTCTCCAGAGTGCCCCTTATTGTTACCTCCACCAACAAAGTTAGACGGAGGTAATGTTTCCAGAGTGCCCCTTATTGTTACCTCCACCAACAAAGTTAGACGGAGGTAATGTTTCCAGAGTGCCCCTTATTGTTACCTCCACCAACAAAGTTAGACGGAGGTAATGTTTCCAGAGTGCCCCTTATTGTTACCTCCACCAACAAAGTTAGACGGAGGTAATGTTTCCAGAGTGCCCCTTATTGTTACCTCCACCAACAAAGTTAGACGGAGGTAATGTTTCCAGAGTGCCCCTTATTGTTACCTCCACCAACAAAGTTAGACGGAGGTAATGTTTCCAGAGTGCCCCTTATTGTTACCTCCACCAACAAAGTTAGACGGAGGTAATGTTTCCAGAGTGCCCCTTATTGTTACCTCCACCAACAAAGTTAGACGGAGGTAATGTTTTTGCCGCCGTTTGTCAAATTGTCTGTAATACAAATATTTCAAGTTATTAAATTATGACCATGAAATTTGGTGAGCAGATAGAATATGCTCCAAGTAAGAAGTGATTAAATATTGGAGACGATCAATGGAGTGCACACCTCCGCCAGCGTAGGCAGCACTCAAAGTTATATACGGGTTTTAATGAAATTTGGTGTATATTATTGAATCAAATTCAATTATCTTCCACATGCATATACTCTAATTTACCCTCCTAGGCTGTAACGGAGCCTATTTTGTTTACATTTCATCCTGAGTGTCACGCCACTCGCCTCAGTGTTAACACGGCCGCACAGACCTATAGTCCAGCTTGGACTTGTTACCGCTAACATTCGCTCATTGAAGCGCTAACTGCACTACTGCGTGACGATACACATATGTTATTGCTCTATTATAACCCTCACTAATCTCTCTACATGCAATGTATTATACATCCAAAGACAGAGCAAGACCCATACTATTATAACTGCACTACTGCGTGATGATACACATATGTTATTGCTCTATTATAACCCTCACTAATCTCTCTACATGCAATGTATTATACATCCAAAGACAGAGCAAGACCCATACTATTATAAAACCGGCAAAACATTCCATAAAATCAAATGATCAGAAAATCGTTATACCAGAAATATTTAATCGTTTTTCCCAGTTCACAACCTCATTCATAATTTCGTTATAAGCTGAGCTATGATTTTGTTTTCATGTATAAAGTTACAAGCATTTTTCACGCTCATTTCAAATGTGTCATCAGAATGATTACATTCTGATGACACATTTGAAATAATCATCAATAATTGTCTTTATATGAATAGAATAAATATATTTGTGTTGGCAATAACAATATATGCATGCGCAACCATAGCATCCACTCAAAAGCTACTTTAAGCAACAACAATTATGTGTAGTAAAATCTATTAAATATCAATAGGAAGAGGAAATGTTGATCTACATTATCTCTGTCGCACAACCCTTTCATAGATATATAATTTCAACGCCGACGATAAGTTTTTATATATGCTATGGAAAGTATTGTTCACGTACTTACCAAAAATTTAATCAGAATTTGTCTATTGTTCATAGTTTTGTATATGAATAAAATAGCTAAATTATGTACGCTCACAGACTCTTACGATGTTCATCATTCTCTGTTTATTTTATCTTTTATCTCTATTTATGTTTTAGAGCTCATAATTAAAGTGATACGTATAACGCGTAGCATGACGAAGAACATAAAACAAACCCGAAGTTCCTACTCCTAATATTTGATTATATACAATTAATTACAAATTAGCAATCGGCAGACAAGAATTATTGGAATAATTACGTTTTGTTTATTGAAGCCAGTTTTAACGTACACTGATGTTACCTTACACTACATATATATAACAAAAAAAAGGTATTCTAAGAGATAAAATCCTGACATATAATAGATTGCACACACTAACCCGTAGTCCAGACGAAAAATTTGCTATGTTTAAATGCCTCGTGCTATAACTATCACTGCCATCTAGATACTGAGCTCTCCCTCTGTTTGTCCTAATCGGGAGGGAAAGGATGACTGAGAGAAGTGTTGCCGAAGTATTCACTCAGCGTGTCACGACCAAAACTGATTGTAGCCAAATCTATACCCAATTTGAGGATTCAGTTTTCATTCAATTGACTTCTAAAGTATCCAAGACGCTCAGCGTGTGTCTGTGTGTTTAGGGACACCCTTCACGAATGCACGGATCGCAGTTTGGAGCCTGTGAGAGTTAAGAGCATCAATAACATCATATAATGCACCACCATACAACATACCTCCCACAATGATAACCTATTTTAATAAACTTATTTCCAGTAGGGTCTCTATAGTCGGGCGAGACTGCAATCAACAAGGAAGTCAGGCATACTAAATAACAAATTAAAGCCCCACCACTTTGCAAAAATCCTGTATTTATATATGGATTATTGGAATAACTAAATATATAAATAGACATCCTATCAATATTAATACAAATACTGAACAGCGATTTCTAATGGAGTACAAAATCAAATATTTCAACATACCTATCTCGTTTAACAAGATGTCTCATCACGGTCGTGTTGTACTTTGATATATTGTATTATGAGTACACTGAATATTGCAACACGCTCCACTCCTTGAATGCTGTATAATGAAGAAGTGGGCTGCTCTCCAATGGATTCTTGGTACAACAAAATAACATTCACACTATTACATTACTTGCGTCGCCATGAGTTCAGCATAGACGTCCTGTTTTATGCTTCATACATTTCTATCAACTGCCTCATTGATACCATTATGTATACTCTGAAAGATAGGATAAATTTTGATGACCGAATACTTATTGGTCACTTAAGGAGAGACGGACCGTTTTTTGTTTGTTTCTTTGGTCTATTAATTCATTGATTCCTTTATTTCTTAGTTTTCTCGCTAGACCTCCATCAAGCGGTACTTATTACCGAAACTACCACTAATTATTTCTCAATATTTGAAGGCTATTATAGAATAAGGATGTTGCAAAGATCATATTAAAATGTGTTTCAACTTCCAGAGATACATTTGATGTGCACTATATAAAGTACTGTAAAAAAAAATATATCTCTCTATAATTCTCCCTATTGACGGCAGTGAAACTCTTATTAAGCCCCTTACTGTTAAAATAGATGCTGATTTCAATAATTCATGTATCCAAAGGCAACAAATATTGTATATTTACTCTGAAAATGACTTACATCTAAGTGTTTTAACTCTTCCTGCCCGGGCAGCCTTTCTAAATGACAGCACTGAGAGCCCGGGCGATCTGGCCAAAAAATGTCTTAATAGGCTAGCCCTATCTTTTTTATTTTAACTGCTACATAATGCACACGCATTTCGAAACGTAGCCGTGTTTCGTATCTGTAGACTGGCGTTAAGTAGAGCTCTCTAGGTCAACTGGTTCAGTTGTGATGACGATTTCCGTGGAGAGAGTTTTGCCATGATTTTAGCAATATCACACAATAATAACAACTAATCTTGTTCTCCAAAACCATAACTACAAAAGTCGGACTACTCCTTCTTGATTTCGAAGGTGCGCGTCGCTCCGACAGGCTTTGTTTACACACGGTTCGACGCACTGCTTTCAAACCAAGCTTAATAGGCTTTCAAGCTTACGGATTTTAAAATGACACCCGGGCTCCTTTTTTTTTTTTTTTTTTAAGAGACAGTGAACGGAGGAAGGAAAAACACAGATAAAACAAAAAGGTCCATGTGCCTAAAGGCATCCTCCATTCATAAAATGTTTGTAACAATTGGATTTAAACTTTTGTAGATTGTAAGTTTGTGGAAAGCAACTCGAGGGAAGTGAATTCCAAAGAGTAGTAGTTCTAGGGATAAATGAATTTTGATAAGCAGAAGTTCTGCATTGTGGAGGAGAAAGTGTAAATTCATGGGCGCTCTCAGCTGCCCTAGTTCTACGGGGAAAGATGTGGAGAGGCGGCACAATTGAAGCAAGTTCCTCGAAACAATTGCTGTGAAAATATCTGTAGAATAATGCAAGGGATGCAACATTTCTTCGTATGAATAATGTAGGAAGGTCCTGTGTGATTGCAGGGTTATTGATTAATCTGATGCCCATCTGCCGCGGTGTCATTTTAAAATGACAACCGGGCAGGAAGGGTTAAGATTGTTTGATAATGGGAGAAATAACATTTTCCGGGGATTGTAACTAATTTCAACTACTGTACTGTATAATGATGAAAACTACCTAAAACCAAAAAGAAATACCTGGGAAAATTAATGCTAGTTTCGGTTATATTTTCCCATCAAGCCTAGAAAAACACCCCCTAGACCCCCCTTGAAGATAAATTTTTAAATTTTTGGTAGAAAAATGTCCCGGCCGAAGGCCGATTCCTCTTAAATTTTCAGGCTCGCTATTGCTCGCCAGGAAATAATCGACACCTAAATGGCACAAAAGATCTTAATATTGGTAAAGAAATTGGGGCAAAAGATCTGAAAATCGCCAAACTAATGGGGCAAATGTCTTGAAATCTCATAACTAATAGGGCTAAACACGAGGGAGGAGGAGGACTCGAAAAACCAACTGCCTCCACTTAATTCTCACTTATGCAAATTTGGTCGGAACTGCTGCATGGTCGTGTACTGGCGGCCAGTGGTCTCAGCCGTGGTAGTGCAATTAGCTTTGAGAGTGATAAGTTTCCAAGCAACTGAAACAAGCTTGAGAGAGTTAATTATCTAAAATATATCTCTACACTCTGCAAGGTTACATCACTGTCACTCTTCTACCGCTATTACAATAATATATCTCTACACTCTGCAAGGTTACATCACAGGCACTCTTCTACCGCTATTACAATAATATATCTCTACACTCTGCAAGGTTACATCACTGTCACTCTTCTACCGCTATTACAATAATATCTCTACACTCTGCAAGGTTACATCACTGTCACTCTTCTACCGCTATTACAATAATATATCTCTACACTCTGCAAGGTTACATCACTGTCACTCTTTTACCGCTATTACAATAATATATCTCTACACTCTGCAAGGTTACATCACTGTCACTCTTCTACCGCTATTACAATAATATATCTCTACACTCTGCAAGGTTACATCACTGTCACTCTTCTACCGCTATTACAATAATATATCTCTACACTCTGCAAGGTTACATCACTGTCACTCTTCTACCGCTATTACAATAATATATCTCTACACTCTGCAAGGTTACATCACTGTCACTCTTCTACCGCTATTACAATAATATATCTCTACACTCTGCAAGGTTACATCACTGTCACTCTTCTACCGCTATTACAATAATATATCTCTACACTCTGCAAGGTTACATCACTGTCACTCTTCTACCGCTATTACAATAATATCTCTCTACACTCTGCAAGGTTACTTCACTGTCACTCTTCTACCGCTATTACAATAATGTATCTCTACACTCTGCAAGGTTACATCACTGTCACTCTTCTACCGCTATTACAATAATATATCTCTACACTCTGCAAGGTTACATCACTGTCACTCTTCTACCGCTATTACAATAATATCTCTCTACACTCTGCAAGGTTACATCACTGTCACTCTTCTACCGCTATTACAATAATATATCTCTACACTCTGCAAGGTTACATCACTGTCACTCTTCTACCGCTATTACAATAATATATCTCTACACTCTGCAAGGTTACATCACTGTCACTCTTCTACCGCTATTACAATAATATATCTCTACACTCTGCAAGGTTACATCACTGTCACTCTTCTACAGCTATTACAATAATATCTCTCTACACTCTGCAAGGTTACATCACTGTCACTCTTCTACCGCTATTACAATAATATATCTCTACACTCTGCAAGGTTACATCACTGTCACTCTTCTACCGCTATTACAATAATATATCTCTACACTCTGCAAGGTTACATCACTGTCACTCTTCTACCGCTATTACAATATATATCTACACTCTGCAAGGTTACATCACTGTCACTCTTCTACCGCTATTACAAATATCTCTACACTCTGCAAGGTTACATCACTGTCACTCTTCTACCGCTATTACAGTAATATATCTCTACACTCTGCAAGGTTACATCACTGTCACTCTTCTACCGCTATCACAATAATATATCTCTACACTCTGCAAGGTTACATCACTGTCACTCTTCTACCGCTATTACAATAATATATCTCTACACTCTGCAAGGTTACATCACTGTCACTCTTCTACCGCTATTACAATAATATATCTCTACACTCTGCAAGGTTACATCACTGTCACTCTTCTACCGCTATTACAATAATATATCTCTACACTCTGCAAGGTTACTTCACTGTCACTCTTCTACCGCTATTACAATAATATCTCTCTACACTCTGCAAGGTTACATCACTGTCACTCTTCTACCGCTATTACAATAATATCTCTCTACACTCTGCAAGTTACATCACTGTCACTCTTCTACCGCTATTACAATATATATCTCTACACTCTGCAAGGTTACATCACTGTCACTCTTCTACCGCTATTACAATAATATATCTCTACACTCTGCAAGGTTACATCACTGTCACTCTTCTACCGCTATTACAATAATATATCTCTACACTCTGCAAGGTTACATCACTGTCACTGTTCTACCGCTATTACAATAATATATCTCTACACTCTGCAAGGTTACATCACTGTCACTCTTCTACCGCTATTACAATAATATCTCTCTACACTCTGCAAGGTTACATCACTGTCACTCTTCTACCGCTATTACAATAATATATCTCTACACTCTGCAAGGTTACATCACTGTCACTCTTCTACCGCTATTACAATAATATATCTCTACACTCTGCAAGGTTACATCACTGTCACTCTTCTACCGCTATTACAATAATATATCTCTACACTCTGCAAGGTTACATCACTGTCACTCTTCTACCGCTATTACAATAATATATCTCTACACTCTGCAAGGTTACATCACTGTCACTCTTCTACCGCTATTACAATAATATATCTCTACACTCTGCAAGGTTACATCACTGTCACTCTTCTACCGCTATTACAATAATATATCTCTACACTCTGCAAGGTTACATCACTGTCACTGTCACTCTTCTACCGCTATTACAATAATATCTCTCTACACTCTGCAAGGTTACATCACTGTCACTCTTCTACCGCTATTACAATAATCACTGTTTTTCCTCTCTCTCTCTCTCTTTCTCTCTCTCTCTCTCTATATATATATATATATATATATATATATATATATATATATATAGTATATAACAATCTTATCAACTGAATGTATTGCTCCATTAAACAAGACAAATATTACATAGGTTGCGTACGTACTACACGTGATAAAACAAATGCCAAAGCAAAACCGAAATATAAGCTACAATTCATAAAAGTAAATTAAATTCCTCAGTGCCACATTTAATCAATTTAGTGCACCCAGGTATAAAAAGAAATATAAAAGCTCCCCATGTTTTTGATGCGGGAAGGCCTTTGAAAGTATAGGCCTAACGCAACGAGAGAAAGTTTCAGAGTGTTACATTGATACGCAGACTACACAGACTTTATAGGCCCTACTAGGCAGTCCGACCTTAAATCTAAAAAAGTAGATGCTGCTAGGTTTGAGACAAGGACAGTCAAGAAAAGGGCTCTCTCCCCGGCCACCAATACCTCCGGCAAGTAACAGTTATGAAAAGGAGCCCAGGTAAGTGGAGGATTTTTCTACTGTGAAATTTATAGTAAGTGAAATAGGAAGCAGGGAGAAATGGAGCAGAGTGCAATAAATCAATCGAGCAAGATGGGGTATATCGGAGTAGGACAAAGTAGCTTGGAGTAACACTCTGTCTTACTCCGTTTCATAGCCGAATTCGTCAGTGGTGTGACGGAATACAATCGGTTATAAATGCCGAGTGAAATGGAGTACAACAGAGTCAATAAGAGTATAATGGAATGCAAAAAAGTACAATTCTGTTCACGTACAGATTAGTACGGAGTGGTGGACCGACTTCAATGACCATGCCCCAGGAGGCATATACTGTATAATAGTCATATAATGGGCATGTATGGTATCAGGACATCTCAACACCAGGCGCTCTCACCACACAAACAAGACGAGTCACCTCAACACCATGCCATCTCACCACTAGACTTTTTCTTCACCAGTCGGTTTCATCACCTTACCAGCTCAATACCAAGCTAATTCTATATCAAGACATCTCAATACCACACGTTACCATATCTTCTGTCGTGTACAGCGATCACGTGTACCCCCCCCCCCCACCTCTCTCTCTCTCTCTCATCTATGCAGTAAAGATAGGGATAACAATAGGAGCGTTCAATCTGTGGACATGGTTGCCAGATGTCACCAGATTCTTGAATTTATCACGAATAAAATAATAAAATGTGAACATTGCTAATACTTACTGTATATCTTTTGTTGTGATTTCAAAACATCAAGTATAATTTTAGATTAATTTGTCCTACATTATGGTGTTTAACAGATACATCTAATGGATATATATTTTATTAAATACATTTTTATTTTTCATTGTAGAGTATGCTATTGTATACAGAAGATACTGATTGGTTGTTGATTGATTTGTGTTGATCAAGTTGAGATATCTTCATTATTCCATATATATTATTGAAACTCTAAAATTGTAAGGAATGTTAATGATAATGTGATAATCTAAAGTGATATACGAAGCCTGAGAGTTAAAATATATCACATATAACACATTAATAACATAGATATTATAAAGTGAACACAAGCAAAATAAAAATTGATAAGCCAACATGTAAGCAAGATTTGTAGACTGACTGAGTCTCGGCTTACATCTCACCTGCCTTAGCCAATCACAAGCCTCTGCATTTTTAACATATGCATTGGCTTCCTAACACCAGGGTAAGTCACTACAGTGTTAGCAAGTTAGGATATCAGCCCCTGATTGGCTGATAGGCTCCAGAACTCAGTCTTCTCAGCAGGCAGTCTCCTCTCTCGCTTAGTGATATTTCGAATATGTTTTTATTTTGTCGGTGTACACTTTATAATATTTACGTGAATAGTGTATTTTATTTGACATATTTTATACCATGGTGTTCGCGGATTACTCTAGAGCATGACTCAATTGTTGAAATTGTTCGTAATTAAAATATAAACAATTAGATATGAAATAATGAAGATATCTTGATTTACTAATCATACTCCTATCCATTAGCCAATCAACAACCTCTATCAAAAATGAGCTGCTTCTCAAGTCTGGCAGTTCTGTTCAGAGAGAAATATGTAACTGAATGAAATGTCAATTTAATCATAAAAGTGTTGTTTAATTTAGATACCACTATTATGAATACATCATTAACATACAAAAGAAGGTAAATCATATACTATATATTTTTTGCAACCAGTATTCACCGTTTTGTAATGGATTTAATTCACAACACAATATTTGTTCCTGCTCTCTTATTTTAAATATACAATAAAGTAGTGAGCTAAAATATATATGAGATTATTATAATATAAAGTATATGAAGAATATATAATATTAAAACCGCTTGTCATAAGACTATTCAATTCAGGAAAAATCTATTTTTTTGTTTAGAAAATGGCACCCTTCTTAGTCTTGTTCACATTTGATTACGATAATTGGCGAATCTGGTGACATCTGGCAAGCTTGTATATACAGTAGATTGAACGCTCCTATTGCTCTCTACCCGTTATAGGGAAAAGTTGTCGTTTAGTTTGACACACACACACGTATTATATATATATATACAATATAAATTATATAATAATATATATATATATATATATATATATATATATATATATAATTATATATATATATATATATATATATATATATATATATATATATATATATATATATATATATATATATATATATATATATATATATATATATATATATATATATATATATATATATATATATATATATATATATATATATAATATATATATATATATATATATATATATATATACTATAGGATAAAATAATGCAAGAATTCTCACCATGCCCTCCACACCGTTTGATTATTTTCTGGCTTGAAATAGAACTTAAAATCATCATGTTAGTTTAGAAAGAATATTTATGAACAATTCATTAAGCATTAAAATCAAAGAGGAATGAAAGCGGCAAATATTTGTTTTCATATTGTATTGTAAGGTAATTGTGTTATCCACGTGATGCATGTTTGTTTGAAGAAAGTTTAGCACATTGACATTTAAAAGTGTAGTATATTCAACACTATTTACCACGGAATATTAAGAATATCATACAAAAACAGTGATTATTGTAATAGCGGTAGAAGAGTGACAGTGATGTAACCTTGCAGAGTGTAGAGAGATATTATTGTAATAGCGGTAGAAGAGTGACAGTGATGTAACCTTGCAGAGTGTAGAGATATATTATTGTAATAGCGGTAGAAGAGTGACAGTGATGTAACCTTGCAGAGTGTAGAGATATATTTTAGATAATTAACTCTCTCAAGCTTGTTTCAGTTGCTTGGAAACTTATCACTCTCAAAGCTAATTGCACTACCACGGCTGAGACCACTGGCCGCCAGTACACGACCATGCAGCAGTTCCGACTAAATTTGCATAAGTGCGAATTAAGTGGAGGCAGTTGGTTTTTCGAGTCCTCCTCCTCCCTCGTGTTTAGCCCTATTAGTTATGAGATTTCAAGACATTCGCCCCATTAGTTTGGCGATTTTCAGATCTTTTGCCCCAATTTCTTTACCAATATTAAGATCTTTTGTGCCATTTAGGTGTCGATTATTTCCTGGCGAGCAATAGCGAGCCTGAAAATTTAAGAGGAATCGGCCTTCGGCCGGGACATTTTTCTACCAAAAATTTACAAATTTATCTTCAAGGGGGGTCTAGGGGGTGTTTTTCTAGGCTTGATGGGAAAATATAACCGAAACTAGCATTAATTTTCCCAGGGTATTTCTTTTTGGTTTTAGGTAGTTTTCATCATTATACAGTACAGTAGTTGAAATTAGTTACAATCCCCGGAAAATGTTATTTCTCCCATTATCAAACAATCTTAACCCTTCCTGCCCGGTTGTCATTTTAAAATGACACCGCGGCAGATGGGCATTAGATTAATCAATAACCCTGCAATCACACAGGACCTTCCTACATTATTCATACGAAGAAATGTTGCATCCCTTGCATTATTCTACAGATATTTTCACAGCAATTGTTCCGAGGAACTTGCTTCAATTGTGCCGCCTCTCCACATCTTTCCCCGTAGAACTAGGGCAGCTGAGAGCGCCCATGAATTTACACTTTCTCCTCCACAATGCAGAACTTCTGCTTATCAAAATTCATTTATCCCTATAACTACTACTCTTTGGAATTCACTTCCCTCGAGTTGCTTTCCACAAACTTACAATCTACAAAAGTTTAAATCCAATTGTTACAAACATTTTATGAATGGAGGATGCCTTTAGGCACATGGACCTTTTTGTTTTATCTGTGTTTTTCCTTCCTCCGTTCATTGTCTCTTAAAAAAAAAAAAAAAAAAAGGAGCCCGGGTGTCATTTTAAAATCCGTAAGCTTGAAAGCCTATTAAGCTTGGGTTTGAAAGCAGTGCGTCGAACCGTGTGTAAACAAAGCCTGTCGGAGCGACACGCACCTTCGAAATCAAGAAGGAGTAGTCCGACTTTTGTAGTTATGGTTTTGGAGAACAAGATTAGTTGTTATTATTGTGTGATATTGCTAAAATCGTGGCAAAACTCTCTCCACGGAAATCGTCATCACAACTGAACCAGTTGACCTAGAGAGCTCTACTTAACGCCAGTCTACAGATACGAAACACGGCTACGTTTTGAAATGTGTGTGCATTATGTAGCAGTTAAAATAAAAAAGATAGGGCTAGCCTATTACGACATTTTTTGGCCAGATCGCCCGGGCTCTCAGTGCTGTCATTTAGAAAGGCTGCCCAGGCAGGAAGAGTTAAAACACTTAGATGTAAGTCATTTTCAGAGTAAATATACAATATGTGTTGCCTTTGGATACATGAATTATTGAAATCAGCATCTATTTTAACAGTAAGGGGCTTAATAAGAGTTTCACTGCCATCAATAGGGAGAGTTATAAAGAGATTTTTTTTTTCAGTACTTTATATAGTGCACATAAAATGTATCTCTGGAAGTTGAAACACATTTTAATATGATCTTTGCAACATCCTTATTCTATAATAGCCTTCAAATATTGAGAAATAATTAGTGGTAGTTTCGGTAATAAGTACCGCTTGATGGAGGTCTAGCGAGAAAACTAAGAAATGAAGGAATAAATGAATTAATAGACCAAAGAAACAAACAAAAAACGGTCCGTCTCTCCTTAAGTGACCAATAAGTATTCGGTCATCAAAATTAATCCTATCTTTCAGAGTATACATAATGGTATCAATGAGGCAGTTGATAGAAATGTATGAAGCATAAAACAGGACGTCTATGCTGAACTCATGGCGACGCAAGTAATGTAATAGTGTGAATGTTATTTTGTTGTACCAAGAATCCATTGGAGAGCAGCCCACTTCTTCATTATACAGCATTCAAGGAGTGGAGCGTGTTGCAATATTCAGTGTACTCATAATACAATATATCAAAGTACAACACGACCGTGATGAGACATCTTGTTAAACGAGATAGGTATGTTGAAATATTTGATTTTGTACTCCATTAGAAATCGCTGCTCAGTATTTGTATTAATATTGATAGGATGTCTATTTATATATTTAGTTATTCCAATAATCCATATATAAATATAGGATTTTTGCAAAGTGGTGGGGCTTTAATTTGTTATTTAGTATGCCTGACTTCCTTGTTGATTGCAGTCTCGCCCGACTATAGAGACCCTACTGGAAATAAGTTTATTAAAATAGGTTATCATTGTGGGAGGTATGTTGTATGGTGGTGCATTAAATGATGTTATTGATGCTCTTAACTCTCACAGGCTCCAAACTGTGATCCGTGCATTCGTCCCTAAACACACAGACACACGCTGAGCGTCTTGGATACTTTAGAAGTCAATTGAATGAAAACTGAATCCTCAAATTGGGTATAGATTTGGCTACAATCAGTTTTGGTCGTGACACGCTGAGTGAATACTTCGGCAACACTTCTCTCAGTCATCCTTTCCCTCCCGATTAGGACAAACAGAGGGAGAGCTCAGTATCTAGATGGCAGTGATAGTTATAGCACGAGGCATTTAAACATAGCACATTCTTCGTCTGGACTACGGGTTAGTGTGTGCAATCTATTATATGTCAGGATTTTATCTCTTAGAATACCTTTTTTTGTTTATATATATGTAGTGTAAGGTAACATCAGTGTACGTTAAAACTGGCTTCAATAAAAAAAACGTAATTATTCCAATAATTCTTGTCTGCCGATTGCTAATTTGTAATTAATTGTATATAATCAAATATTAGGAGTAGGAACTTCGGGTTTGTTTTATGTTCTTCGTCATGCTACGCGTTATACGTATCACTTTAATTATGAGCTCTAAAACATAAATAGAGATAAAAGATAAAATAAACAGAGAATGATGAACATCGTAAGAGTCTGTGAGCGTACATAATTTAGCTATTTTATTCATATACAAAACTATGAACAATAGACAAATTCTGATTGCATTTTTGGTAAGTACGTGAACAATACTTTCCATAGATGGATAGATAGATAGAAAAATCGTTGATTAAAATCAACATTGATATTTTTATTAAAATATCACATTCCAAGTAATTATAAAACGTTTTGCGCTAATCTTAATAGTCTACCAAAATGTTTACCCTCTTAAACATTATATAGTAACCTATATCAACAATATTTTGCATATTTCTAATAAACTTTATCACTAGTTCAAGAATTCAAAAAATTAAATAGGTTGTGTTCTTTCATAGAAAATTAATTACATTACCTTCGCTCCTTAATCCTCCTTGCCCGGCTGGACTCCATAGCTCCATAGCATTATTTCATGGATTAAAACCACTTAAAACCGCACTTGAGAAGGTTTTGTTGTCTTAGCGGCGGTCCGTATAACCAACAAGAACAAAAACACACAGCCAGTCAGCCAGGTGACTCCTGCTTGTGTGCAGGCCTAACAAAAGCTTCTATTGATTTCCTGTGTCTCAAACAATGCATGAAAGCAGTCGACAGTGAAATAGGAATGCTTACAGTGGTGAAATAAATCAGTAATCAATAATCAATATTAATACAAAATACATAATCAATAATCAATTGTTGAACGAATGTAAATAGACCGTAGCTGTGGCTCCCGATACTGCATCGTCACATTCGAACAGTTCTCAGTAGTATCATAAAGCGGCCGATCTTATTTCCCACCTCACACAATAACCGCTTATAATAATAATAGTTCTTAAAGCTAGGGCATGCTAAGCCAGCTAAGGATAGCCCAATAAGGCCGATTAGGCGTATTTCCATTGGGGTCCTGTACTATTACCCGATCCCCTTGCTCATCCCATTGCGCTTCCCATAGAACTCATCAAATGGGTCCACAAGCTTCACCTTCTGGTCGTAACTGTCCTTCATCTGAGCTTGTGAACTCTTAAGGTTCCGACCTGCTACCTCCAGGCTCTTTAGCATTCTCTCACGGCTTTCAACAACATACTTTAGAAGCGAGCATGGCTTTGTGACTCCCTCCCAGATCTCCTTGACTATGTGGAGGGGCCCCCTGACCCTGTGTCCAAAAACCAACTCGTTCGGGCTAAATCCCAAGCTCTCCCCAGGTACTTCTCTCGCAGCAAATAAAACGTATGGGAGACCTAGATCCCAGTCCTTCCCATTTTCCATGCAATAACACCGCAACATACTCTTGAGAGTCGAGTGCCACCTTTCCAAAACTCCCTGACTCTCGGGATGGTAGGCAGAGGACACCACAGACACTATCCCATGTTGCTGCATGGTCTGCTTAAACAGAGCAGAAGTAAAATTGGATCCCTGATCAGACTGGATCTCCTGGATCTCCTGGATCTCCATAACGAGAGAAATAGACAAGTAGGTTTTTGACAACAGTCTTGGCCATCCCGTTGCGCATGGGGTAAGCATCTGGATACCGTGTTGCTACATCCATTACAGTTAGTAAAAATTTATTGCCGGCACTAGTGGGGGGCAATGGGCCAACCATATCGATAACTACTTTGCTGAAGGGCGGCCCAATGACAGGGATGGGTTGTAACGGGGCTCTCGGGATGACCTGATTGGGTTTCCCAACAACTTGACAAGTGTGACACTGTGACACCCATGACACGATACTCGCCTTTAACCCCGGCCACCAGAAAAGCTTGCTCAGAGCTGCCTCCGTCTTACGTGCCCCCAGGTGCCCTGCCAAAGGCACATCATGAGCTAATCTCAATAAGCTCTCACGGCACACCCTCGGTACTACTAACTGGTCCACTAATCCTGACCCGCCATCCCACTTTTTCTTGGGATCCTGATGTCTCCGATACAAGATCCCCTCGGACAAGAAAAAATCACCAGGCTGCGCATCCCGATCGCTCTCCAGTTCGACAGCACCATTACCACACGCCCTGACTTCAGGATCTTCCAGCTGCAAGGAACATATATCAGCAGGTGCGAGATTATCCAAGTTCATCTTAAATAATTTATTTCCACCTCCAATGTCCCGCTGAGCCATCCTTTCCTCACGCTGCGCATAACGATGCTGTCGCAGAGTCTCTTCCTGCCCTGCACCTGCACTAGCGGTGACAGGCCCCGGGGCCTCTCCAGACTCTAACATAGGTGCCAATAATGAGTCACCAAGAAACACTGCCGGCTCAAAACTCTCCAATTGACCAACACTTCCCGTTTTCTTGTGACCTTTCCTCCGCGGTTTGATAGACTGAGGTGGTGGCTGCAAGGCTCCGGATGTCTGAGAACGCGTCACAACACACGCCATGGTTTGTACGCTACACTTCTCAACCCACTCCTGTTCCTCCCTACTAACGTCGGCCGCCTTCTCGGCAACGACCAAGGGTGAAACCTTAGAAGCAGGCACCGCAAAGTCGTTGCCGAGGAGGAGGTCGACGCCCCCAACAGGCAAGTTCTCTACAATTCCGACATCCAGCTCCTTCGCCACACCACCCACCTCCAGCTCCATCCGCACCAGTGGGTAGGACTTCGTAGCATTGATCCCCTGAACTACCACCACCCGAGCAGCGTTAATCGGCCTACCAGTAAAGTTCTTTAACAAGGTCTGAGAAGCCCCCGTATCACGCAATAGCTTAACTCCTCGCCTTTCGCCAGCCCACCTCACAAAACCATGCCCTCTATGACCCCCAAAGACGTCGCGGACAGGGTTCGAGCCTTCCGGACTCTTGAACACAGGCTGTGTCCCAACCTCTGACGAACTACCCTTGGCAAACTCAGAAGATATAGGCGACACCCCTATGCTGCGGACCAATGACACAACCTTGTTTGGTGGCTTGTTCGGACAAGCATTTGCAAAGTGACCCTCCTTGTGACATGCAAAGCACTCTTTACTCTTTGGTTTCCCTTGGGAGTGGGAGGTACCATTAGACTTCTTATACGGGACGGTATTTGGTTTATGTTCAGTTTTATTATCAGTGCTAGATGGTTTTGTGTATTTATGTGTATCAAAATTCTTGGGAGGGGGAGGGGTATGATCCTTTGCACCCGACTCACTCCTAGCTGCTGCTCCGCACCCTCGAATTAATGACAGTCGGAGGTCAGCCATTTCTGCTGCCTCCTGGAGAGTTCTAGGATTTTTTTTCCTTTATATTTAATGTTAAGTCCCCGCCTGTGCACTTAAAGAACTGCTCCAAGAGAACCAGCTCACTCAACTCCTCAAAAGTAGCTGCCCTCTCGGAACACAGCCAATGTCGTAGTGCATCAGACAAGTCCCGGGTATGTTCTAGGAAGGTACTATCCTTGCCCTTAGTAACACCCCGAAACTTCAAGCGGTAAGTTTCTGGTTGTAACTCATAGGCCCGTAGCACAGCCTTCTTTAGCTCATCATAAACTACACAGGACTCTAAAGGTAGTGCATCATACGCTTTTAGCCCCTTTCCTAGGAGTCTTGATGAAACTAATGCTGCCCACTTTTCCTGAGGCCACTGGTGTTCCTGACACTTCTTCTCAAATCGCATAAAAAACTCAGACACACCTAATTCATCGAACACAGGAACTAGTTTAAGCAGGTGCGACAATGATTGGTCCCGATGTCTGTTACCTCCCCTAATATTTCGCCCTTTTACCTCCACTCGAGATCTCTCCAGCTCCCTGTCAGTCCGATACCTAGTAGACTCTGCCTGCAGTTCAGCCTCTCATATAGCTGTTCTCTCTGCAGCCTCAGCCTGCACACTAGCCTGTCTCTCGGCAGCCTCAACCTGAACTCTAACCTGTCTTTCGGCGGCCTCAACCTTGGCCCTAGACTGTCTTTCGGCGGCCTCAACCTTGGCCATCTCAAGCCGAAACAACAAATCTGGAGTCAACCCCTGAGGAGGGGAAGATGCATTTAATGGAGAGGGTCCCTGTGATTGAATTCCACGCTGCCATTGACCATCAACTTGGGGGTATGTACTAAATTCAGGCACCCTGATGTTTGATACGGGGGTAGAGTGGAGGGGGGCTGGGGACCGGGGCCCCCAGTCGCCTCTCCACCCAGGTCTCTCCCTTCTAAACCCAATATCAAAGTCCTCAGCTGATCTTTCCTCATGCCACTTAAAGCCTGGTGACCCTGAAGACCTGCCACACACTTTACGCCATACTTATTCAGCTTCAACACCCTGGCAGCGGTAAGGGGCACCTCTAAAAATCTTCTAGCACCCTCCTCGCTATCGACTAGCCACTCCACAGGTCTTTCTCCCTCCGAGCCCGTATCGTGACCTGACCCATCACTGTGTTCTGATGTATTAGACATGCTTGTGTACTGCAGTAATTATCACGGTTATAGAATGTGCCTTATCTCCTATGCAAGTATGTATATACTAATGTTATTTAAAGTCTTTAATGTGTTATATTGGTTGCTCCAAAAAAAAATTCTACTGTATGTCCACTGTATTCCTCTAATCATAAGGAATCTCAAAACAAATGACCACTATATTCCTCTGTTCAATAAATCCTATGCAAGGTCGCCATTTGTTACGTCCTGGGATATATAAACACTGGGCTCTTTCTATTGGACTAGGTATGCGGCAACAAGCAACAACGGAAAACGCTAGATCCAACCCTTATCTATAAACCCTGGCAAAAAACCACCCTAAACCGTCAAGAGTCCTGCCTGGACAACGAGGTATCCTATGACTCGGTTACAGGGTGCACGCACTATAGACTGCTGATAGTCAAGCAGGCTATATAAAAGATCACACAATTAAGTTGACTTAAAGCTTCAAGGAAAAGATAGATAACGGAATTAAATTGCAGAAACTATTTAATAACAAACTAAAAGAAAGTACATTTAACGTTACATTAATTAATACAACTAATCACCCCTGCGTGAAAGAAGGTGAAAGCAAACAGTCCTCAAAACATCGTACAGGTAGACAAGATGCGGGTTTCTAAACTGCATGCGGCTACTGTAGGATCTGATGCATAGCAAAGAAAGTACGTTACGGATTTAGAGAACTCTTAACTCATAAGCAGGAATAAATACTAGTGATAGGCCATACAGTGTATAATGGCATAGGTATAATTAAATAAAGGCAGCAACTCGCAACATAACCACATCCAGGTGTGCTTCTCACTCTTAGTCAGGCAAGCCTGCTCGGACAGAGTCTCTAAGCCACACCCTGACTCACAATGCTCACAAAAACGGTAAACTGTGGCACAATAACAAGCATACAGAGATAATAAACCCCTAGTTGTTAATCTGCCAGGTGGCAGAGGTCTAGCCGGAAGGATATAGGCTTCGGATACCCGGGCTGAGCCACCTGCTCTAGCCTAGGGACGTTCCCAAGTCTGTGCGCCAAATTACTCTAATTGAAAGGGTGCTCTCTTGAGAGACTCAGATCGCAAGTATCTGACTCTCTCCTGGCGACCCTAAAACAAAAGCAAGACGTACTAGCGCAGTGCTGAGTGGACTAGGCAAGGGCCCTCACACAACACAACACTAGACACACAGGGACACAGACAAGAAAGTGCCCCCAGACTCCCACGGGTATCCTAGTAAAGTCGTGCGGGTCCACAGGACTCGCACCAGCAGACTTTACTTAAAGGATCGCAAAAAGCCTCCCCTCCGGTCTAGCCCCTGCTAACCTGACACAAGAACACACTAGAAAGCATGAAACCACCAAATATGAGACAACAAAAAAGCTTCCTAGGTCTCATTAACAATTACGTCTCTGCATAAGGCCCAAAATCCTATCTAGTTATCTGAGAGCTCGTCGTTAATACAATAATAGATATAAGGTCTATCAAGGGGATGGGATAATTAAATAGATTGGTGAAGTAGTGGAAGGAAGGTATACAAAGTAAGAGAGAAAGTTTCTAAGTGGGGTTGAGAGAGATAGATATCAAGGGGGTCCGAAGGGTACGACAGTGAGGTGAGCTCTGAGTCCTGAATCTGTCTGGACCCCACCCTAGGCATGCAAAATACATCCCATGCTTGGCAACACTCAACACAGTTGCCGGGTCAAAATCCTCTACCCCGTGCGTGAGTCGAAACTAAGCCTAACGTTGCGATCAAATGCATATGGCAACGTTTTCAGGCTCGTCCCAAGCTGGCAAGCGAAGCAACGTCCCAAGCCGGTCTCTCTCTCCCGCTCATCTCCTCCCGCCCTCACTAGACTTACATCTTATATATTATAATGAAATAATCAACTATCGAGAATAAAATATACTAAGATGCGTTGGTTAAGAATAAGGGCAGCTTCAAGCTGTGAAACAACATAAGAATATCCCAGACATTAGTTACGTTGTCGTAGGATATATACTAAGGAAAAGCCTGCCGGCCGGCTGCCGCCAGCCGGTTTCTAATCGGCTGGGCAGCCGACGCGCGTGCATGCCCGCACGTGGCTACTATGCAGAAGCGTCACACTTGGTACACAGGGCAGCTAACCTACCATTTAAACTTTGCTGGTAGCACAATCCCCTCCATACATCCTGGGCAAAATACCAAGTATCATGGCTCTGTCTGTCTTGAGTCGGAGTTCATCAGCAAGAGCATGACCTCTCCTATTATTGATTCTGTGGCACCCACTCTTTTTCTTTTGAGAAACAGGTCATGATCACTGACCTGGGCTATTATTGCCGTCCCCTTAGTCTTGGACCAAACTATTTACACTTCCTTTGTAATGTGGGAAGTCCTTGTACCTGCGACGCTCTTCACCTTTCTCACACCTCGGCGAAACTTAACAAAGTGAAACTCTTGGCCATTGACCTGAGAATCCCCAATCAAAATGGTGTTCGTCTCCTTGTCACTAACGAGACCAATCCTGCTTGACATGTTAAGTTTGGTCCCTTAGTTGTTTGAATGATGCATAGTAGGATTAACATTTCGCTTCCCATTCTGCACTTGACAATCCTTTTTTTCCTCTGTTCTTTGAGGAATTAGGGAAGTCATACTGACTTTTGGCACGGTCTAGAAGACTGAATCTATTTGAGGTGTTAAACTCATATTTCTGTCTGTTTTCTTTTTTTCTTTTTGTGTGTGACCTCTCTCCAAGCATAACTTGGGTCACTAGCACAAGCTGTAGCAGGAATCGCAGCCTCTTCTGTAGTTGCTGCTTCAATCGTTGCCTCCTTGAATGGCACTACATTCATATTTTGCATATTTGCACCTGCATAACTTGTGCTGGTGTTTTTGGGGACGGCTGCCACTCTCTCAATAGCTTCACTTCTAAGGTTATCTATTACCTCTTTTATTTCTTTTCTTCCTTCAGAAACTTTGTTCTTTATAATTGTATTTTCTGTGTCTCTTTGCTTTAATTGTTCCTTAATCCTAACTACCTCCTTCATGAGTTTGCCATCTATATCACAAAAGAGACAGAGACTATCATGGTGTATGCTGGCATATGCACCTTCTTTGAAGTCGATACACCACTTTAGCTTCTTGCACTAAGCGAAAGTTGCTTTGAGATTTGTAGTACTAGGAGATGACATGGTTTTACTTTGATCTAACAGTTCAAATACTTTGTAAAGGTTTCTAATTTCAAGGACAACTAATGACCAATATAAAAAGGGGGTTGGTGGTGAATTATTCCCTCGTCATCCATTTCCGCCTATTCGTCAATGGTGTTCGTTCTGTTCTAGATTCTGATTTCGTTATGTCTACCACACTAAACCAAAGGTCTCCCCGAGGTCAGAGAGTCCCAACGTACTGCAGCTCCCAACTGAGCAGCACTCGTGTCTTAAAGACACTGATTTTCCGAAAGGAGTGACAGCAATAGCCTGAATCTTTACTAAGTACTACTAACCACCTTAAAACGGCGAGACTCTAGAATCAAGTGATCAAGGGATATTACACTTATTCCAGTAGACAAACCAGGGTATTTTAGTTGGCCTGGCAACCAACATGGCAGTAAAGCTCTCACCTAAGAGCATTCCAGCCAGATGCACCATAATTATATAGTCACAGGGACTGGTCAAGCATTACACGTTAGGAATTAGAGAGAGAGCTACATAGAGCTACATAGATACACAGACCACACAGACCTCAAGGTCCTTACTAGGCATTCTGGCCTTACAAACTCTATATGTATATATGCATATATATATATATATATATATATATATATATACATCGGTACATACATATACACACATACACACACACACACACACATACATACATACATACATATATATACAGTATATATATACATATTGTACAGTGCACACACATACACATACATCAATTTTTTGTATTTTTTGTATTTATTTTTTTTTCATATCACCCCAGCCCTCTGCAGTTAGAGGTCAAGCCTTCCCTTGAAAGCGTTTATTGTGTCGCTCTCCACCACTCTCGCTGGTAGTTTATTCCACTCTGTCGCCACACTGTTGGTGAAGAAACTCTTTGTGACATCTAGGTTTGCCTTTTTGGTTTTTGATTTCATTCCATTTCCGGGAGTTTGATTTGTATTGTTTAATGTGAATATTTCATTTACATCGACTTTGTCGAAACCTTTTAGTATCTTAAAGTACTCAATAAGCTGACCCCTCAACCTCCTCTTTTTTAATGAGAACAGGTTCAATCGTTTAAGTCTTTCTTCATATGGTTTATTTCTTAATGAGGGTATCATCTTCGTCGCTCTACGCTGTACTGACTCGAGTCTTACAATGTCCTTGATCAGATAAGGTGACCAGAACTGCACACCATATTCAAGGTGGGGCCTCACCATACTTTTGAACAGTGGCACTATTACGTTTTCATGTTTATATGTAAATTTTCGTTTAATAAAGCCCAATGCTATGTTTGCCTTATTTGCAGCTGCTATACATTGGTCGGAAGTTTTTAGGTTTTCAGATATTAGTACCCCTAGGTCTTTTACTACCGTTGCGGTTTTTATTTGTTTGCCATTCATTTCGTATTTGTATTTCATATTTCTCCTACCAACCTGCAGCACCTGACATTTATCGACATTGAAGGGCATCTGCCATTTTTTCGGCCACTCTGATATCTTGTTTAAATCAGATTGCAACGCATTTCTATCATCTTTGTTCAGGACTGTATTTCCTATTTTTGTATCGTCGGCGAATTTGGAAATGGTGTTGTTTACCCCTACATCAATATCGTTAATGTAAATGAGAAACAGGACCGGTCCAAGGACTGAACCCTGTGGAACTCCACTAGTGACAGGCTCCCACTCCGATTCCACTCTATTTATCACCACTCTCTGTCTTCTGTCTGTAAGCCAATTTTTTATCCAAGAATGAATTTCACCTTTGATACCTATCCTCTCCAGTTTAGCCAATAGTTTTCGGTGAGGCACCTTGTCGAAAGCTTTTTGAAAGTCCAAGAAGATTATATCTAGTGATTTCGTCATGTCGTTATATGTGAATAGTTTGTTATAAAATTAAATCAAATTTGTTAGGCATGACTTATTTGATCTAAAGCCGTGTTGACTATTTTTGATTAGGTTGTTTGATTCGAGGTAATCTACTATCTTATCTCTAAGGATTTTTTCCATGATTTTTCCTACAATTGAAGTTAGACTAATTGGTCTGTAATTACTCGCTTTGGCCTTGCTACCCTTCTTGTATATCGGCGTAATGTTCGCATCTTTCCAATCACTCGGTACAATCCCCTGTAGTAATGATAAGTTAAATAGTTGTGTCAGGGGTTTTGCTATTTCGTCCTTAACATTCTTAATTATTTTCGGGTGGAGCATGTCGGGTCCCGGGGTCTTATTTACATTTAAATTACTCAATTTGCTTTGTACTTCGCTAACACTGATGGTGAAATCTCCTATCACATGAGTTGAGGTGTTATTTTCAGGGGTATGATCGATAATTTCTTCTGTGAAAACTGAGCCAAAATATTTGTTGAGCAGATTTGCCGTGTTTGTGTCACCTGTTATTGTCTGGCCATCTTCTATTAGCGGTCCGATTCCGCTTCTGATCTGTTTATTTTTATTTACGTAACTGTATAATTTTTTGGGGTTTGTGGCACTTTCTCTGGCAATAGTCATTTCGTAATTTTGTTTGTTCGCCCTAATTATTTTTTCACTTCCCTTCTACTATTTTTGTACAAGTTTTTAATTACTTCAGTGTTTGTGTTATTTTTTACAAGTTTGTGGAGTTGATTCCTTTTCCTTATTGCCTTGCCAATGTCTCTACTGTACCAAGGGGGCATACTTGATTTCGTATTACGTTTTGGTTTCATGGGTACAAATTGTTTATGCGCTTCTGTAATTGTAGACTTAAAATGTCCCCATAGTTCATTTACTTCGTTTATATTTATGAGGTTTGAGTGTATGTTTGATAGCGATTCCTTAAGTCCGTCATAATTTGCATTTTTGAAGTCCGAAACCATTCCTGTTGTTTTTACTGAGGAATATTTGCTTATAACGTTGATTCTTAAGATTTTATGATCGGACGTTGCCAGATGTTCACCTACATCCAGGTTTGATAATAGATTTTCTTGGGTAGTGATTACGAGGTCTAATATATTCCTGTCTCGCGTCGGCTGTTTTACGTGTTGAGTCAAAAAATTGTCCTGGATGAAGCTTGTCATTAGGCGTGACTCAGCATTTTTTCCGGTCAGGGTATTCCCGTCAATTAGGGGGAGGTTATAGTCACCTAGTAAAACTGTTTCGTCGGAATTAAGAGTTTTCTCTAGTATTTCATTAAAAATTGTATCATGGGCAACAGTTAGTCTCGGTGGTCGGTACGCTGTAGTGATATTTAAGTTCATGTTTTTTGTATTTATTTTGACGCACACTATTTCTGCATTATTTTCGGGGAGAGTCACCTCAACTGGGTTTAAGTAGGTTGCAACGTACATTGCAACCCCCCCCCCTCTTTGTTTTCCATTGTTACGGTCTTTATGAAAACAATTATATGGCTATATGTGATATTCATGAAGTAGATCTTTATTTTTAAGGTTCAGATGTGTTTCCGTTATACAAATAACGTCAACTTTCTCATTTAATAACAGACATTTGAGTTCGTCTATTTTGTTTCTTATTGAGCAGGCATTTATGGATATTATTTTTATATCATTTCTCTCAGCATGCGCTGGATTTGTTTTTCTTATTGGTGGGGATGGGTTTGGGGTTTGTGACTTGAAGCCGCGGCGGGTTGTCAAATTCATTCAGTTGGTTGGGTTGGCTTGGATGGGGTTGGGTGGGGTTGTTTAGTTTGTTTTGTGGTTCAGGTAGGTAAATTTTCGCAACTTGTGGGCCATTGGGGTTGACGGTTTTGTTTAAATGGTTGTGATGGACTTGGAAGGGTTGGGCGGGGTTATTTATTTCTCTTAACTGTGCGGGTGGAGTTTGATTGGTTGGGGTTGTGGGAGGGCTCTTCCGGGGGTAGCGATGTCAATACTCAGAGGAGTCTATTAGCATATATATCTCTCGGTCCTGACTGGCGTTGTTTTCATGGGCAATGTAGGTTGCTTGATTTAGGGTGTCACTCATGTGCTGAACGCCTTTTTCTGATAAATGAATGCCATCTCCGCTGTACAGGGACGAGTTCCCTACGAAGGTGGTCCAATTGTCCACATACAGTACCTTCTCTTGTTCGCACATGACCTTGACTGCGTTGTTAATTTCTATGGCTCTATTTTGTCCGTATGAGCTTGTTTTAATCCGGGGTATGACGCCGCTTACCACACATTTCGTGGTCTTCCTTTTCATGACTTTAATTAGGTTCTCGAAATCTTTTTCTATGGTCTTAATTGGGGCCTTACCTCCGTCAAAGCAGTCATTTGAGCCAACATTGACGACTACACAGGTGCCCTCTGGTATGGCGGAGTTAGTTATGTCTTTCAAGATATGTTCGACTTTACCGCCTGGAATGACCTTTACTGACCTTTTTCCTCTGTTCTTGGTGGCAAAGGCAGCTCCTTGACCTCGCATGAGACTGTCACCATAGACTAGGGTGAGTTTCTCCTTCCCGCTGACTCCGTGATTTGATGGTTTCGTGTTGTTTCCTGTCAGGAATTTTCTTGCCTTTCGAGCTTGCTTTCACGTGGTCAGTTACCTCGTGTGCAAATCTGTTTTTGATAGGGTTACCTGGTGTCGTTTTTCCATTCCCATTCCCATTCACGTGGTCAGTTACCTCGTGTTCATTGTTTTCGGCGAGAACAGCAAATCTGTTTTTGGTAGGGATACCTGGTGTCGCTTTCCCATTCCCTTGGGATTTGTTCTTGTTACGCCTGTTGACTACTGTCTGATATAGATCATTGGATGGGTTTTCTCTTTGAAGATTTTTAACAACGTCGACTTGCTTACTCTCTATGTCCTTTACTCGCTCTTTTAGTAAGAAATTTTGATGCGAAAGTACACCTACAGTCTCCTTTAGTGTGAGATTATCTCGCTTCAGTTCGTCAGCCTGTGCTGAGAGAGAGAGAGAGAGAGAGAGAGAGAGAGAGAGAGAGAGAGAGAGAGAGAGAGAGAGAGGAAGATAGAGATAGAGAGAGAGAGAGAGAGAGATCCTGGATGGAAGGTAAGTGGGGTTTCATGTAGGTCATTTATTGTATAGGGCACCCTCCCTCCCCTTCCTTTCTTTCTCCTGGCCCCACTAAGAGTCATTCCTGCCGGTCATTAAGGGTCTGTACTTGTTGGTTATGTGGATTCTTGGCTCCTTTAGTTAATCACCTCTTTATTTTATTTTGGTTATAATAATTATACGATATTATTCGGCTTAGGAATTATCTTTGGGAGTTATGGGCTGGATTTAATTAATATATCCACCAGCTGATTCTTACTGGTCCTTCTTAATTTATATATAATCGTGTAGCGTATAATTATACAGTATATTAAACAAATAATACAAACAACATTATTCACGTTTTGAAAGGGTTAAAATGCCCACTCTGATCACGATCTATCACCAATAGCAGTTGCGGAGCATTTGACAAAACTTGGCAAGCTCTTTTAGTATATATTTGTGTACTAATGAGTAACTATAGCCAACAAATTATTATCTCTCACTTACCTCGTCACCAAAATAGTTCTCTCTTCTCTTGCAAAAATAAATAAATAAATAAAACAGATATATATATATATATATATATATATATATATATATATATATATATATATATATATATAATATATATATATATATATATGTACATATACAGTATATATATGCAGTATATATATATATATATGTATATAATTATATACATATATACAGTATATAAATATATATATATATATACTGTATATATACATGTATATATATATATATATATATATATATATATATATATATATATATATATATATATATATACAGTATATATATATATTGATTAACCCTTGTTCCGCGGCTGACGACTTAAGTAACTTTAGAGAACCTAGGCCCAAAGGTGGCTGACTACTTAACACCTTACGAGCGGCCTAGGCGGTATATAATATGTAGCCACCAGCGGGGTGTTTTTACCCAAAATAGGGCTGTTTACGTGATCATTTTCATGCCTAAATAAGACCCAGAGCGTAAAACAAGTATCTATCCCTGAAAGGGCATAAACAGAGCTTTCCAATGACACCATAACGATCCTTTTATGATGGCTAGTTTTCTTGCAACAACCGCGCAACGCGAGTGCAAAAAGCATGTAATTCGGCACTTTCCCTATACAATTCCGTATGTAGCAAGTGAGAGAGGGAGGGAGGAGGTGGGATTCGTGTCAGTAGGTTCGCCGCGGTGGTCTGGAGCAGTCATACGCTCGCTACTCTCCTGCCACCACTTGTCTCTCTCTCTCAGCAACATTACGTGCTGAAATTGCCACACGACCTATGTCGAGCGCCGCCAGATAGTCCAGATTTATTATACTCGACTCATGTTGCGCGCTGCTAGTTATGGGTTAAGTAGCAAGGAATTTGCGCATATTATCGGCAATATGAGAGAGTCACACGGGGTGGGAGGAGCACGGACGGGTTCTGACCGTTCAGCGTGGACCCAGTCCCGCCACTGATAGCACCACAACATGTGTACATTTTCCTCGTCTCGCTATATAGGGTAAAATCTCGGGAAATTACCGTATTTTTGGGTTTTTGTACTCGCGTTGCAACATCGTTGCAAGCGAACCCGTTGTCATACAAGGATGATTCAGGTGTCATTGGAAAGCTCTATTATCGCCCTTTCACGGATACATAATTGTATTACGCTCTGGCTCTTGTTTAAGCATGAAAAATAGCATGGAATGATGCACGTTTAGGGTAATTCTGCCCGCCTGCCAGGACGTAAACGTTATAAATGTCCCCGTCCGACGGGGGTTAAGGGAGAGAGTTCCAAAGTTCACTTGTTGAGTAGAAAAAGACAGAACATTTAGTCATTCTTGGTTTGGAGAATTGGACAGAATAGGAGTGGGACTGTGTTGAAAGGGGGGTGCCTCACACATGCCGCATGCACTGAGAGAGTTCTGAAGAAAACTGATGGTTGTAATAGCGATAGAAGAGTGAAAGAGATGCAACATTGTGGAGTGTAGAAAGAGATAGTAGGGAATTAGTAAGAGGAAGTAAGTTGATGAGGCGAAATGACTTTACTCATTCGAGAAGAGCAGTATGGGTGGAGCCTCCCCACACATGCGAGCAATACTTCATACATGGACGCACTATGCCCCTATATAGAGCAAGGATCTGTGAGGGGGTGAAGAACCCACGAAGACGTTTGAGCACACCTAATTTCTGAAAAGCTGTTTTAGCAAGATATGATCTTTCCAAGAAATGTTGGATGAAAAAGGTACACCAAGAATATTGAGAGAAGATGAAGGGTTGATTTTTGTGTTGTTGAAGAGTAATTGATGGCAATTGATAGCCCCATCAATCAGAAATAATTGATAGATAAGAGGATAGGCGTGCTATGGCCTCGTCACATGACTTTTGTAGTGATTGCATCCTGGAGTGTTGTGAACAAAATATATGAATAGTGCAAGGTAGAGTAATCAGCATATGAGGGGATAGGACTAGAGGGACAGTTGAGGAGATCATTTATTAATATTAAAATAATAACTGGAGACAGGACAGAACCCTGTGTAACATCGTAGTTGATAGGATTAGGATGTGAGCGATGGCCATCCACAAACTGCTCTTTAACGGTCAGAAAAGAGATTAGAAACAAGGCAAAGATAGAGGGTAAAATATACATACTGTATATATATATATCTATATATCTACTCTATCTATCTATTTCTGTAACATTCGCGGCCTTTCTTCCAACTTCCTCTCTGTGTAACACCATCTCTCTTTTACCAAACCTGACTTACTTTTTCTAACCGAAACTCAATTGTCTAAGGCAACAGACAGCAAACCCTTGTCTATATCCTCCTACTATCTTTATCCTCAATTCAAAGCCAAAGATGGATGTTGCATGTACGTATGCAACAATCTTACTTGCTCTATTGTTCCCAACTTTGACTCCTCTGAATTCTCAACTATCTGGCTTAAGCTATCTTGTCACTCTCTCACTAAATATATCTGTGCTGTTTATCTCTCCCCTAATTCTACTGACTATCCAAAATTCTTTAACTATCTAACTTCTAAAGTGGAACACATTCTATCCATCTCCCTTCTCTGAGATCTCCATCTTAGATTTCAATGTTCACCACCACCAATGGCTCTCCTCTAATTTCACTGACCAACCTGGTGAACAAGCTTACATCTTATATCTTAAATGACCTAGAGCAGTTAGTTCAGCAACCCCCCCGTATCCCGGACCGCCCTGGAGATTTTTTGTTTTTTTTCTTTTTTTTTAAGAGACAATGAACGGAGGAAGGAAAAACACAGATAAAACAAAAAGGTCCATGTGCCTAAAGGCATCCTCCATTCATAAAATGTTTGTAACAACTGGATTTAAACATTTGTAGAGTGTAAGTTTGTGGAAAGCAATTCGAGGGAAGTGAATTCCAAAGAGTAGTAGTTCTAGGGATAAATTAATTTTGATAAGCAGAAGTTCTGCATTGTGGAGGAGAAAGTGTAAATTCATGGGCGCTCTCAGCTGCCCTAGTTCTACGGGGAAAGATGTGGAGAGGCGGCACAATTGAAGCAAGTTCCTCGGAACAATTGCTATGAAAATATCTGTAGAATAATGCAAGGGATGCAACGTTTTTTCGTATGGATAATGTAGGAAGGTCCTGTGTGATTGCAGGGTTATTGATTAATCTAATAGCTTTATTTTGAATTTTGTCCAACTGCCTCAATGCAACCACTCCACTTCCACTCCACAGAGGTGAACAGTAATCCATCTGAGAACGCACATGACTTTTATATATTACGGCCAACTGCTCGTCAGTGAAGAATTCTCGAACTCTGTACAGGAGTCCCAGTTTTTTAGAGGCATTCTTAGCAATGCTTCTAACATAATGTGTCTAGCTCAAGTTAGTAGTTAATGTTACACCGAGAATGTCAATACTAGGGGAAGTGGGAATATTTACATCATTAAAAAATATATGGGAGTCAGTGAGATTCTGTCGGTTAGAAAATTGAATGTACTTGGTTTTCTGTGCATTAAAGGAAACTAGATTCTTTTGTCCCCATTCTTCAATTCTAGAAAGGTCCTGGTTCAGAGAAATTGCAGTGCTTATTTTTTAATTTATAAGATCGGGTTGGGTGAAAGAATTGGTAAATGTGAAGGAACTGTGGAGTGTTGAGTCATCTGCGTAGGAATGTATTGGGCCCAACATCCTTAACATATTTCTAACCTCTAATTATTCTGCTTATACTGTAACTCATCTCTTTCCGTTGGGCTCCTCCGATCATAACCTTATTTCTGTCACCTGTCCTGTCCCTCCAATACGGCCCTCTGACCCCCCCTCCCGGCGGCGCTTGTGGCACTTTGGCGCTGCCGACTGGGAGGCTCTACAGCAGTACTTCTTTGATTTCCCATGGAATGTTTTTTGCATCCGTGGCCGGGGACCCTCAGAGAGTGCCGAGCGCATTACTGAGGTAATCCTTTTGGGCATGGAAGCATACATCCCATTCTCTTTCTCTCAGACTAACTCACAAAAATCTTGGTTTACTCACGCTTGTTCTACTGCTGTTTGCAATAAGGAGGAAGCATTCACACGGTACCGTCGCCTTGAAACTCAAGAATCCCGTACATTTTATGTCTGTGCCCGGAAACAAGCCAAATCTGTTCTCCGACTCGCCTAAAACTCTCTCATCAATAACAAATGCTCTGAAATGTCCAACTCTAGCTCTTCCCAAGCTTTCTGGCATCTAGCCAAAAACCTCTCCAACAACTTCACTTCCTCGTCTTTTCCACCTCTTTCCTCGTCCTCTGACAAAGCTGAACTATTCGCTCAAACTTTCGCTAAAAACTCCACTTTCGATGATTCCGGTGCTATTCCTCCCTCTTCCCCCCCCCCCCCCATCTCACTTACTTATGCCTAATATCAAAATATCTTCTAATTATGTACTATCGGCCTATGTACTCTGGGCTTAATACTAAGAAGGCATACTGGATGGTGTTCCTCCTGTTGTACTCAAAAACTGTTCTTCCGTGCTGACTCCCTGCCTAGGTAAACTCTTTCGTCTCTGTCTATCCTCTAATGTCTTTCCTTCTTGCTGGAAGTTTGCTCTTATTCAACCTGTCCCAAAGAAGGGTGACCAGTCTCAATCCTCTAACTATCGTCCAATTGCTCTCATTTCTTGCATTTCTTAGTTTGTTTAAACTATTCTTAACTCAAAATTTCTTAAGTAATTATGTTCCCATAATTTTCTTTCAGACTGCCAGTACGGTTTCCTTAAGGGCCTGTGACGCTCACCGCTTCCCCCAGAACCGCATGGCTTACTCGCTAGGACTCGCCAGGGCAGAGAATATAGCTACAGTCTACCTATCATTGTGTACTTTCCTTCTCGAGAAAGCTTGAGTTGCAGACAGTTCCGAACTGTTCTTTATTTTCGTCTGTCACAATCCTTTCTATTTTATTTAGTCAATTGAAAAGTATTGTGTTAAGTAGTTGAATGATGGGAAGGAGAGAGAGAGAGAGAGAGAGAGAGAGAGACCAGGTGGTGTGACTTGGTGGTGAGTGTGGGGCGTGGCTGGCCCCCTTACATAGGCCTCGCGGGATTCGTTGCCTCCTGCCTAACACTGCCTACTAGGCGACGGCTTACTGGGCGACTGTCGCGCGCCCTCGTGCCATTCCTGCGAACTGGGACTCCAGCCATGCGGTCCCTGGGAATATCCTTGTCAGATCCGTCCCAGACAGTATACTCTAAGCATCTCCCATGAACTGTTCCACACTCTTGTCTTAGAATCTTTCTCTTCTACTGCCTCTATCATTTCCACTACTTCCTCACCTTTTATTAATATCAATCCCCCTCTGGTTCCCTGCATCCACACCTTGAATTGGTGGCCAGACTGTATTATATGCTGGATCTCACATTTCTTATGTACTAGGCTAAGGATGAAGATAGTCATTGTCTTTTTTGGGAGATTGTATTGCTCGGACTGTCTCCATCAATCACTAATGTTTCTACAGGGTTAAATAATGCTAGACTAGGGATCAGGTACCTTGCTGTTGGTGTTTTCACGGTGTGTAGGCTACTTTTGAGCTGCACGACACTACGGATTCTGTGGGTTACCTGGGTGGATCTTTTGTCTGTGTACCTTGGAGTTTAGACTGTGTAGTGCGTGAGGGCTGCTTGCCTAATCCACCCAACACTGTTCTAACTCTATTTGCTTTTACTTTTGAGGGTCGCCAGGAGGATACTCGATACTTGTGATTGAGAATCCTCAAGAGAGCACCCCTTCATATTAACGTAATCAGGCCGCACAGACCCAAGGTCCACACTAGGCTAGGAGCTGACTTGCTCCACCAGAATTCTGTACCTTTGCGCATCCCAGCTAGACTTTATTAACCCGGGTAGACATTAGCTGGATTAGATCATATACTCTTTTATGCATACCCATTATTTCTACACAAGCATTTTGAGGTCTAGGTTGCTGTAGAGAGACACAACCAGCATAGACAGGTTTTGTTAATAGGAGTACTACTTTTTCGTGGCGAGCATTATTACTGTTGCACCGCTTATAATATTCTTGTGTCCAATAACATTATAGGTCCAGCCTTTTTGTGTATTTAGCCTACACATGCATTGTCCTGCCTCCTGCTATTTTGTGGTTCCATTTCCGATACGTTCTTCTTAGTAGCATCCGACATTATTCAGAAGATTCCTTGTTCGGTGCTTGAGGACTTTACAACACTTTCTTTCATAAAGGAGTGACAGATATTATTGATTAAAGTAACGTTAAGTAAACCTTCTTCTTGTTTGCATTAGATCACTCTTGTGATTTAATTAAGTTAACTATCTTTTCCTTGTGTACCATAACTAAGCAACCATATGTTATAGGTAATAGGCTGTTTCAGAGAACATCAGCCTATAGTAGAAGCACATAGATACTGAGAGTTAAGATACCCCGCTATCGCAGATATAACTCTGGAGGGTATATGTGTTCTTTGTTCGACGGGATTATATATCAGGGGTTGGATCTAGCGTTTCCGCTGTTGCATTTATGCCAGTCTAGTCCAATGTATAAGAGCCACTGATTTATACGAGACCCGATCGTAACAAATGGCGACCTAGCTCAGGATTTGGTGAACTGACATATAATTGCAGGTTATTGTGCAGATTTTTCTCACAGTTTAGGCAGTGAACATTTGTTGATTTTGTGGAATATTTGTTGAGGCCATGCAAGAATTATTTTTTTAGCAAAGTAATATAGCACTTAAGCTGTCTCCGAGAATTTTTTATTGTGAATATTGTGGTATAAGAGTTTGGGGTACTTCTCTTTTGTGTATCAAAGTGAAAAATCTTCAGTGAGCATCATGTCTTATAGCGGATCAGTGCAGGATGAAGACACAGTACGTGATGTAGAAGCTGAGGAGCAGCAGCATGGGCAGGTTGTTAACTTGGTGAACAGTGAGGAGGATGCAAGGAATTTTTTACAATGGCCTGTTACTTCCGACCGGTTGGTGGGTATGAATCGGTACGGTCTCCAGTGCTTAGCCGCAGCTATCGGTCATGTATGTACTAGTGGCATGACCAAGGATGACCTGATAACGTGTGTGGTGGGGGGGTTGACTGGCGTACGAGGTAGGGTGAGTGCTCAGAGCCCTTTGGCCGAGCCTCCCCTTCACTCGACTCCCAATCCTCCTATTGGAGGACCGACCCTGAGCACGCTTCCGCAGGTGGGTAGTGACTGGCAGGGTGGTTTGCCCCTGGGTATTTCTAACATCATTGCATCTCCTCCTCCTCCTCAAGGTTTGACCCCGGAGATGCTCTTTCGGCTCGAGATGGCAAAACATCAGAGTCAACAGCAGACAGAGCTAGCTAAGATAGAAGAGAGAAAAGAGCTAGCTAAGATAGAAGAGAGAAAAGAGCTGGCTAGGATGCACCAACAGACGAGGGAAGCTGAGCTTAGGACTGAACTAGAATCTACAAGATACCGTGCCGACATGGATTTAGAGAAGTCTCGTGTTGAGACGACGGGACAGCGACTCGGTACTGGAAACCGTGTGCATGATCAGTCTCTGTCGCACCTTCTCAAACTGGTCCCTGTATTTGACGAGTCTGGTGTCACAGAGTTTTTCAATAGATTTGAGCAGAAGTGCCGGGAGCATCAGTGGCCTGAAGTTAAGTGGGCGGCCCTTGTGTCCTCTAGACTCGTAGGTAAGGGGCTCAAGGCTTACGATGCACTGCCTTTGGAGTCCTGCGTTGTTTATGAGGAGCTCAAGGAGGCTGTCCTGCGGGCATATGAGCTACAACCCGAGACATATAGGTTAAAGTTCCGGGATGTGACTAAGGGGCGAGACAGTACCTTCTTGGAGCACGCCCAGGACCTGTCCGACGCTATGGGAAACTGGCTCGGATCAGAGAAGACAACTACGTTTGATGAGATGAAACAGTTGATGCTTCTAGAGCAGTTTTATAAGTGTACGGGCGGCGACTTGACTTAAACCTTAAAGAGAAGAACCCAGGAACTCTCGTAGAAGCAGCAGAGATGTCTGATCGTCGGTTGTCACTAATTCGTGGGTGCGGCTCTGCACAGAGAAACTATGTAGGCGTTAAGGAGCGTTACCCTCCCCCTCCCCGGAATATGGACACACATAAATTTAAAAGCAATGACACCAAGACTGATCACAAACCTAGCAGCGCCCCGTTTAAGAAGGGTCAGGGGACTTTTACACCTCAGTATAAGTCCAAGGGGAAATTTGAGTGTTATCACTGTCACAAAGAGGGGCACATGGCAAAAGCTTGTCCGAGCAGACCTCCCACGGCGGCTGTGTCATTGGCTCGCAGCATTGGGGTGTTCCAGAAGTCTTCTGTGTTTGCTGGAGGCATAAGATCAGAGGATGGAGCACCGCCAGTGAAGAAGGATCCGGAAGGCTCGAACCCTGTCCGCGATGCCTTTTGCGACCATAGAGGGCATGGCTGCGTGAAGTGGGAGGGCAAGAAGCACGGGGTACAGCTTTTGCGTGACACAGGTGCCTCTCAGACACTCTTGAAGAATTTCACTGGTAGACCCATAAACGCGGCGCGGGTAGTTGTGGTGCAGGGAGTTAATGCAACTAGGTCATACCCGCTTGTTAGAATGGAGCTTGAAGTTGACGGTGTGACTCGCGAACTGGATGTGGGAATCGTGGAGAAATTGCCTGTTGGGGGCGTCGACCTCCTTCTCGGCAATGACTTTGCGGTGCCTGCTTCTAAGGTTTCACCCTTAGTCGTTGCCGAGGAGCCGGCCGACGTGAGTAGGGAGGAACAGGAGTGGGTTGAGAAGTGTCAGGTGCAACCAATGGCGTGTGTTGTAACCATATCTCTCGCATCCAGGGAGTCACAGCCTAACCAACAGTCTTCAAATAAGCGGAGGAACGGTCACGAGAAGGTGCTGAAAGCTGATACGGTGGAGAGTCTAGTACCAGCAGCGCTTCTCGGGGACTCAGTATTAGCACCGTTATTAGAGTCTGGAGAAGCACCACCACCTGTCACTGAGAGTGTAGAGGCAGGGCTTAAAGAGACTCAGAGGCAGCAACGGTATACACGGAGAGAGCAACGGGATGCAAAGTTCGATGTTGAGTTGTTTCGCAAACACTTAGACAGGCTAGCTCCCTCAGATATTCGCAAATTGCAGCTAGAAGACCCGGAGTTTCTAAAGTGTAGTAACGGTGCTGTCGAACTCGAAGAGGACAGGGATGCAAAGTCTGGAGATTTTTTTTCATTGATGGCATCTTGTATCGGCGATTCCAAGACCCGCAGAGAAGTTGGGAGGGTGGGTCAGGAGTGGTAGACCAGCTGGTCGTACCGAGGGTATGCAGGGATAGCCTACTAAGGTTGGCTCATGATGTACCGCTGGCGGGACACTTGGGTGTCCGTAAGACGGTGGCGGCTTTGGGGAAACTGTTTTGGTGGCCTGGTTTGAGAGCACAAGTGGTGTCATGGGTGGCAATGTGCAGTGTGTGCCAAAAGGTCGGGAAACCTAACCAGAGCATCCCAAAGGCTCCGTTACACCCAATTCCCGTCAGTGGGCCTCCCTTTAGTAAAGTAGTCGACATGGTTGGCCCCCTCCCCCCCACAAGTGCCGGAAATAAATATCTCTTGACAGTCATGGACGTAGCAACTCGGTACCCAGACGCATACCCGATGAGAAATGGTTTGGCGAAGACGGTGGTCCGTAACTTGCTATTATACTTCTCTCGGTACGGATACCCGCAGGAGATACAGTCAGACCAAGGATCGAATTTCACCTCCAACTTGTTCGTTCAGACAATGAAGCAGCACGGGATAGTCACTGTAGTGTCATCTGCTTATCACCCAGAGAGTCAGGGGGTGTTAGAGAGGTGGCATTCCACTCTAAAAAGCATGCTTCGCTGCTATTGTCTTGAGAACGGCAAGGACTGGGATCTTGGCCTGCCATATGTGTTATTCGCTGCACGAGAGGTACCTGGGCAGAGTTTGGGGTTTAGCCCTAATGAGCTTGTGTTTGGACACCGCGTCAGAGGGCCTCTCCACATGGTAAAGGAGATATGGGAAGGCACCGCTAAACCATGTTCTATGCTTAAGTATGTCCTTGAGAGTAGAGAACGAATGTTGCGTAGTCTGGAGTTGGCTGGCCGCAATCTGGTAGACTCTCAGGCCCTCATGAAGGACAGGTACGACCACAAGGTGAAACTCAGGGAGTTTCACGTGGGTCAGGAGGTGTTGATACTACTCCCTCTTGTAGGTCACCCCTTATCCGCAAAGTACGCTGGTCCTTATAGGGTAGCAGAGAAGCTCTCGGACTTAGATTACCTGGTGGCCACTCCAGACAGGCGTAAGAGGAATCAGTTATGTCATGTCAACCTGATGAAGGAGTATGTGAGGCGCCCACCTGAGCCTCTCACTGTCCCCGTGATGACTTTCAGCAGTCAAGGTGGAGAAGGAGAACGGGACAGTCATGCGCAGGTGGATGACAACTGGGATTATCATGTTTCTGCAGATCAGTGGGCGGGAAACACGAGACAGGCGGCTCATGAGGCTTTGCAACACCTACCTGAGCAACAGCGTGTGGCTGTCGAGCGCCTATTTTGTTTATACCCTACTGTATTTGCGGAACACCCAGGCCTCACTACTCAGGAGGTGCACGACGTTGACGTCGGAGACCACCCACCCTTCAAATCAGTGCCCTATAGGGTGCCCCCTATTAAACTTCCGGCCCTCCGGGCGGAGTTGGAGTATATGTTGCAACAGGGACTGATCGAGAAGGGGGCGGTAAAGTGGACATCTCCCGTAACGCTGCAACCTAAGCCGGATGGCAAGGTGCGCTTCTGTGTTGATTACCGCAGGCTAAACGGCTTGACTCCCACCAACCCATATCCTCTTCCCCGGGTCGATGACTGTGTAGACAAGATTGGCAGGGCCAAGTTCTTGACCAAGGTGGACCTGGTAAAAGGTTACTGGCAGGTGCCTTTGTCTGAACGGGCGAAAGAGGTGTGTGGTTTTGTGGTGGATGGTGCTACATATCGTTGTAATGTCATGCCGTACGGTCTAAAGAACGCACCAGCGACCTTCCAAAGCTTGATGAACGAGTTAGTGGCTGACATTCCGAACTGTACCGTGTACCTGGACGACGTCATTATCTACGATGACGATTTCAAGAGCCACTGTGAACATGTAGAATCCCTATTTAAGAAATTAAGCGAGGCAAACTTGGTGGTCAACCTGGGAAAGTGTGATTTTGTGCGGGCTACCGTGCAGTATCTGGGGTTCATGGTGGGTTTGGGCCAGGTGTGCCCCCCACAGAACAAGATATTGGCTATTAACCACTTCCCCAGGCCGTCCACCAAGAAGCAGATCATGAGGTTTTTGGGCATGATTGGTTACTACCGCCGCTTTATAAAGGGCTATTCTTCTGTGCTGGCTCCTCTGACGGACCTATTGGCCAAAGATAGAAAGTTTAAGTGGGCGCCTGAGTGTGAGAGGGCTTTTTTGCTAGTAAAACACCTGTTGTGTACTCACCCAATCCTCAGGGCCCCGGACTTTAGCCGACCATTCCAGCTGGCAACTGATGCCAGTGGTGTGGGGGCTGGTGCCGTTCTGATGCAATCAGATGAAGATGGGCTGGAGCACCCAGTCAGTTTCTTCTCAAAAAAGTTCAACTCGGCGCAGAAGAACTATTCAGTAGTTGAGAAGGAACTGCTGGCGATTGTGCTAGCGCTCAGGCACTTTGAGGTGTATGTTCCAGCCTATGGACCAGTTGTGGTGATCTACACCGACCGTCACCCCCTCCAGTTCCTGAATCAATTCCATAACCGGAATATGAGGCTGACCAGGTGGTCATTAACCCGTTGAGACCCAGCGTCGCACGTGTTGCGTCGGCAGTCTTTGATCACCAACTCCCAGCGACGTCGTATTTAATAAAGCTGGACTACGTGGCTCGGGTAGGAAATGGCGAGTGGCAATTCAGCACGTAATGTTGTGTGGGAGCCGAGACAGTAGGTGGTGAGCAGGAGAGTAGCCGAGCGGTATGGTGGTCCAGGGCTTAGTGGGGAACAGTTTACACCCCTAGTTTACCGCCACTTTGAACCTTCATTCCTCCCTCGTCTGGGAGCTAGAGGCTGAGATTTATGTGAGATATTGTATGCCGTACAATGCCATACATTTTTTTTGCTCCCGGGCGGGTGGTCATGCGGGGGAGACGAACTATTGCAAAAACCCCCCTAGCCCCCAAATGACCGAAAGGAGTTTTTTTTTATGTGTGTTCATTTCGAAAGCTCTGTTTATGCCCTTTGGAAGCTCCCCCCCCCCCCAAAAAAAAAGTCACAGGGGAGTTTTTTTTGTTCTTTTTTTTCATGAAAATGATCATCCTTGTCTTCCATTTTAGCAAACAAAAAAAATAAGTGAAAATGGCTTGGGACTGGGGTGAACAAAATATTATAACTAGCCGGGGCTCAACGGGTTAATGTTGCAGGAATACAACCTAGACATACGCCATATTGCCGGTTCTGAGAATGTGATTGCAGATTGCTTATCGAGGGTGGAAGACCCGGGGTAGATCATCACAAGGGTAGCCTCCTACTTTGGTTTGATTAGTATGTTTACGTCTGGTGCTTGTTGGCTCGCGTGTGTAGCCCAGCGTATTGGGTCGTAAAGTAGGAGTTGCTGTGTTGGTATAGAAGAAAAAACTAGGCTTGCCCCTGTAGTGCAGCCGCCATAAACATATTAAAAATATAAAAATCCTATAAAAACTCTTTCTTTGATAGTTAAATTTGTTTAAGTATGTTATAGCAGAAATTCTGAGTTGTACTCCTCTCAGAAAGCTGGGCTAGTGAAGCTCGCTCTTATGAGCATAACTATGTAATTTAATCTATTGTGTTGGGAAGGGTTGTTAATTTTTATAATGTGTTATTTTGAAGAGAACTGTGCTTTACATTTCATTGTCGCTGGGTGGCTAGGAGTGGCGAATTTTGTATGGGTTCTGCGTGTCAGATTTAGAGCTCATAGTTGGAGCCTCTTAAAAATCTTGGGTGGGGTGTGACGCTCACCACTTCCCCCAGAACCGCATGGCTTACTCGCTAGGACTCGCCAGGGCAGAGAATATAGCTACAGTCTACCTATCATTGTGTACTTTCCTTCTCGAGAAAGCTTGTGTTGCAGACAGTTCAGAACTGTTCTTTATTTTCGTCTGTCACAATCCTTTCTATTTTATTTAGTCAATTGAAAGTATTGTGTTAAGTAGTTGAATGATGGGAAGGCGAGCGAGAGAGAGAGAGAGAGAGAGACCAGGTGGTGTGACTTGGTGGTGAGTGTGGCGCGTGGCTGGCCCCCTTACATAGGCCTCGCGGGATTCGTTGCCTCCTGCCTAACACTGCCTACTAGGCGGCGGCTTACTGGGCGACTGTCGCGCGCCCTCGTGCCATTCCTGCGAACTGGGACTCCAGCCATGCGGTCCCTGGGAATATTCTTGTCAGATCCGTCCCAGACAGTATACTCTAAGCATCTCCCATGAACTGTTCCACACTCTTGTCTTAGAATCTTTCTCTTCTACTGCCTCTATCATTTCCACAACTTCCTCACCTTTTATTAATATCAATCCCCCTCTGGTTCCCTGCATCCACACCTTGAATTGGTGGCCAGACTGTATTATATGCTGGATCTCAAATTTCTTATGTACTAGGCTAAGGATGAAGATAGTCAGTCTTTTTTGGGAGATTGTATTGCTCAGACTGTCTCCATCAATCACTAATGTTTCTACAGGGTTAAATAATGCTAGACTAGGGATCAGGTACCTTGCTGTTGGTGTTTTCACGGTGTGTAGGCTACTTTTGAGCTGCACGACACTACGGATTCTGTGGGTTACCTGGGTGGATCTTTTGTCTGTGTACCTTGGAGTTTAGACTGTGTAGTGCGTGAGGGCTGCTTGCCTAATCCACCCAACACTGTTCTAACTCTATTTGCTTTTACTTTTGAGGGTCGCCAGGAGGATACTCGATACTTGTGATCGAGAATCCTCAAGAGAGCACCCCTTCATATTAACGTAATCAGGCCGCACAGACCCAAGGTCCACACTAGGCTAGGAGCTGCCTTGCTCCACCAGAATTCTGTACCTTTGCGCATCCCAGCTAGACTTTATTAACCCGGGTAGACATTAGCTGGATTAGATCATATACTCTTTTATGCATACCCATTATTTCTACACAAGCATTTTGAGGTCTAGGTTGCTGTAGAGAGACACAACCAGCATAGACCGGTTTTGTTAATAGGAGTACTACTTTTTCGTGGCGAGCATTATTACTGTTGCACCGCTTATAATATTCTTGTGTCCAATAACATTATAGGTCCAGCCTTTTTGTGTATTTAGCCTACACGTGCATTGTCCTGCCTCCTGCTATTTTGTGGTTCCATTTCCGATACGTTCTTCTTAGTAGCATCCGACATTATTCAGAAGATTCCTTGTTCGGTGCTTGAGGACTTTACAACACTTTCTTTCATAAAGGAGTGACAGATATTATTGATTAAAGTAACGTTAAGTAAACCTTCTTCTTGTTTGCATTAGATCACTCTTGTGATTTAATTAAGTTAACTATCTTTTCCTTGTGTACCATAACTAAGCAACCATATGTTATAGGTAATAGGCTGTTTCAGAGAACATCAGCCTATAGTAGAAGCACATAGATACTGAGAGTTAAGATACCCCGCTATCGCAGATATAACTCTGGAGGGTATATGTGTTCTTTGTTCGACGGGATTATATATCAGGGGTTGGATCTAGCGTTTCCGTTGTTGCATTTATGCCAGTCTAGTCCAATGTATAAGAGCCACTGATTTATACGAGACCCGATTGTAACAGGCCGCTCTGCTGGTGATCTTCTTACTTATCTTACAAGCTCTTGGTCATCCTCCTTTCGGGACTTCGGTGAGACTTTTACTATTGCTCTAGACATATTGAAAGCCTTCGATAGAGTCTGGCACAAATCTCTAATTTCCAAACTACCCTCTTCCGGTTTCTATCGCTCTGTCTGTGCCTTTGTCTCTAATTTCCTTTCAGACCGATCAATAGCTGCAGTTGTGGATGGCCATCTTTCACTTACTCACCCTATCAACTCCGGTGTTCCTCAGGGTTCTATCCTGTCATCTAGATTTCTTGGAAAGATCATATTACCACTCTTGCTAGAACAGCTTCCCAAAAGGTGGGTGTGTAGTATGACATTATAAGCCCTACATATATATTGCTATACATATATCTCACTGCTTATATGCCTTTATCCCTGTAACTTCTAAACTCTTAACATTCATATTAAACATTCTTCATTCATTGACCTCCCTATAACTTTATCTATCTCATTAACATATAATATATTTGTTGTTACTTCCATTTAAATCAACACCCATTTCCTCTGTAAATGTAAACTGTATAACGTATTTATCCGGTCATACGTCATGCCAGAATGCTGAGTTGATGCTGTGTTGCTTCAGCATCCTTGAACCCAGGCGATGCCTTCTTACTCAGGCATCTTCAGTTAGACTTCAACAGACCTCAGCCAGAGAAAGTCAGAGCTCTTTACTCCCTCTAGACTCTAGACTCAGACTCCCCCTCTATAGCCAAGCTCCTATATCCCCTAGATATATTAGACCACACAAGTCATATATCACCTTGCTCCTCAGGCTTTTATTACAAGCCTTATCATATATCTGTACTTATATACCTGTACGTTTATACTTATTATCACTTATCCAATAATTAATATGTTGTATTATTACCTATAATCTCCTATATACATAACATATTATATTGGATAAGTGATAATAAGTATAAACGTATCTTTCTTCCAAATCTAACTACAACCCACACAAATCTCCGACGAACTCTAACAGTAATGTCACCTGTTATTATTGCGGTAACCAGGGTCATATAACTCCTGAATGCCTCATCAAGGTAAGAGAGGAACAGGAGATGGCATCACATAAAGAACCATTTTGCCGCAAATGCAAATCTAAGGGTCATTGGACCAAGTTCTGCACTCACATGAAGGCTCTTAGGGAAAAGACTAGGACGGTCACACCAGGAAACACCAAAACGGCCACACCAGGAAACACCAAAACGGCCGCTTCAGTCAAGATAAAATCAACCAGTTCGGGGGAAGAATAGACGCCCAGCACGGTACTATACCTCCAAACTGTGCTGGGCGGACCAACAATGGCACCCAAACTCGACCCTTCAAATCTGTCGAAATAGGTTGTCTTGATAAATCTTCCTTGCTTTTACCCGCTAAATGCGAAGAGCATAATCTAAATCTCTTTTTAGACACAGGCTCCCCAGTGAATCTCATGTCTCAACAAATTTAATCTTATAAATTCTAATAATCAATTCAGTCAATCTTACCCTGATGTCAATATAAAATCAGTCAGTGACAACCCATTAGAGACATTATCTAAGGTTTATCTACCTATCAAGATCACCGAAGAATTAGCAACACCCCTGCCATTCTATGTCATTAACAAACTCCCCATAAACGCCGACTTGCTCCTAGGGTTTGTTAGTACGAATATGCTCAAAATCATAATTTTCACCCATATGGACCAAGTTATGATCGGTGGTTTAAAAGGCGACACCATCGAATGCACACGCAGTAGTGAATCCTCTGTCAAAAGTACCACCAACCACCCAAAACAGGCATTCGATCACACTAAACCTAGACCCAAAAGAAAATTCAGTTTCAAAACTACCGTAAAATCCAGCCCCTTTTCGGTCACTCAAGAGGTCACTAAAACCCCCCCTGATGCCCCCACTCCTAGCTATCAATACACTGAGGTATCTATAGGTGATCTGATAACTGACCATTCCCTTACAGCTGACGTAATTTTGCAAGATGATGTAACTATTCAACCAAAATCATCTATGAAGGTAGAAACTTATGTCAATCAATTACCAGCTAATTATCACAAATACAGCATCATCACTCTTCCAGACACTACCTCCATAAAGGGTCTTATAACCACTCCAGCCCTTCATGAGAGCAAGCATGAATATTTTGAAACTTTAATTCTCAATTACTCAGATAACATACTTAGTATTAAAAGTGGTACCAAGATTATGGAAGCAGAGGTTTTCCCTTTTATTTTTAACGACCAAAGCTTACCAGTTAGTAAAGACCTTGTCATTAACGCAGCTATTAGCAAGGATGAATCAGAGACTAGGTCACAAATAAAATCTCTAATTAATGATCTTGATTTTGAGGACTACACTGAGAATCTTGTGAGTTTGTTGTGCACGTATAAAGAGGCAGTTATGTTACATAATGAAGATCTTGGGTTTTGTGATGTGCTTCAACACAAGATCATATTACGCAACTCGGAGACTAACCCCATATACTGTCCTTCTTATAGGTTAGCTCATGCTCAGAGAGAACAGGTAGAATCTCAAGTCAAGGCTATGTTAGACCAACAAGTAGTCTCTTCCTCATCCAGTCGTTGGAGGAGCCCTATATTCCTAGTACCTAAGCGGAACCCCAACGAGTGGAGATTAGTGGTGGACTTCAGGAAGTTAAATGACGCTATCATTTAGGAGAAATTGTATATGCCCTCCATCAATGAAGTTATGAGTAATTTGAACTCTAAAAACAAAATCTTCTCTACCATTGATTTAGGTAGTGGTTTTCATCAGATAAAGTTGGACGATGATTCCCGTAAGTACACAGCTTTCAGCACTCCCAGGGGTACTTACGAGTTCAATAGACTCCCTCAAGGGTTAAAAACTAGTCCAGCCTTTTTCCAACGGCTTATGTGTCACATTCTTGCAGGCCATTTGGGCAAAGATATCCAAATCTACATAGATGACATCATTATAATGTCGCCTGATATCGAATCTCACCTTGAAAGCCTAGGAAAGATCCTTCAAAAACTAAAGGATGCAGGTTTAAAGGTAAAATTAAAAAAGTGTAAATTCTTAAAACGTAGTGTTGAATTTCTCGGTCACGAACTTTCAGCAGATGGCATCAGAACAAAGACTGATATCACTAAAGCTATACATGAATTTCCCCAACCTGAAAATGTGACACAACTCCGCCAATTCCTTGGCCTAGCCGGGTACTACCGTAGTTTCATCTCCAAATTTTCGGAAAAAGCCAGTCCCCTTTTCAAACTGTTAAAAAAGGACGCTGAATTTGATTGGAAAGAATCCGAACAAACATCATTTGACGAGTTGAAGCATCACCTGTGTAATCCTCCTTGCCTGTCTTACCCCGACTATACTCAACCTTTTATTATCCACACCGACGCGTCCTATAGCGGTATTGGTGCTTGTTTAATGCAAAAAGACAGCCGCGATAAATTTCAACCTTTAGCCTTTGCCAGCAGGACTCTTAAACCTGCCGAGAAAAATTACTGTGTCACTGACATTGAAGGAGCCGGTCTAATCTGGGCTCTTCAGACATTCAAAGACAAAATCCTTAACTATGACATTGAAGTGTGGACGGATCACAAGCCTCTAGTTGATCTGTTTGACAACAATAATATGTCTGGTAGACGCGCAAGGTGGAAGTACATATTACAAAGTTTCAACCCTAGGATACTCTACATTAAAGGTCACAAAAATGTCGTAGCGGATGCTCTCTCTCGTAATCCGGTACTTTGTGCACATTTAAACACGATGACTTTAGCTAATGAAGACATGTCCACAGCTCAGAGAGGTGATCCCAAGTTGTGTGAGATCATTCTTGCTCTAGAGAATAATGAAACTAACCAACACCTAGAAGATTACACTCTAATTGATAACACGCTATTTCGTAATCAACTCATCAAAGGCAAACATCAACTTGAAAGGAACATTCTGCAGTTAGTTGTACCCAACAATAAAGTAGAAGTAATACTCCCTCATCTTCATGGTTCTAAATTTGTCGGTCATCCTGGCAAAGAAAGGGCTATGCTCATTGCTCAAAAACAATTCTACTGGAAGTCCATGAAATCTGACATAGATAATCACGTAGACGCTTGCGAAAACTGTGCCAGAATTAACCCTAAGCTTACACCCCAAGCTAATATCTAAACTTATCCCGTCCCAGAGAAACCTTTCCAGTTGATTGCCATAGACCTTTTGAAAATTGTTAAGACTAACAGTGGTATGAATTATCTTCTCGTAGCCTCGGATCATTTCTCTAGGTACTCCATTCTCTCTCCCATACCTGATAAGGAAGCCAATACTATCGTTAAAACTCTTGTAAATAACGTGATTTGCAAATACCCCTCACCTAAATTTATTCTTTCAGATAATGGCGGAGAGTTTATGAACGAGACTATGTCTAAGATGTGTGATGAGTACGGGATAGAGCACATCAGGGTTGCCCCTTACTCACCACAGAGTAACGGCCTAGTTGAGAGAGCTAACCGTAAAATACTCCATGAATTGAAAAACATTTGTCTTGACAGGGATCATGAAATTTGGGACGAATTTATCCCCTTCGTGGAATGCACTATGAATTCTCTGCCTAATATCTCCACAGGTGAATCCCCTCATTTCATTGTCTTTGGAGAAGACAAACACCTACCCCACATGCTCAATGAACAGATTAAACCCATATATACTCAGGATTTCATAACTCATCATATAAACACCTTTAAAATAATTCATAAACAAGTCATGAATAAACTAACCTTAACCAAAGAACAAATGATAAAAAGCAATCACAAATCTAATAAACAACAAAAACTGAAACCAGGAGACATTGTGTTCTCAAGAATTCACGACAGGGCTGATAAACTGGACCCTCTGTTCGAAGGCCCCTATCGTGTGATCAGTATTCGCCACAACATTGCAGTCATTAGACATCTGGAGAAAGGTAAAGAATCCAGGAGTAGCATTAACCACCTCAAATTAGTGCACAGAACCTTAAACTGTGTCCAAGAAAATATGGACAAAGATATCATACCCAACAACCAATCCCCTGATAAAATCCTACAAGCCCCGACCCATGATTATAATCTTAGAACTAGGAGTGTAAACAATGTTCTAGTGGATTATACTTCTATAACTCAACTTCTGTTTCAGAATAATATTAAACCTAATATCTTCTACTCATAATACACCAAGTTTGCCTATATATCTATTTAACTATGTATTTATCTTGTGAATATATTTAGTGTACTCTTGGCCAAATTGTTGTCCATTATTTATTTTTGCATATATATCTCATATTTCATGTTTAGATGTGGCTACTCCCAGCGTTCGCATTATCTAAAAGCGTTCGCATTGCTCCTTGTGTTCACTTTACTCCCTGTGTTCACATTACTCCTTGTGTCCGCATTATTCATAGCGTTCACATTTATCTAAATTTTTACTCAAATTTTACTCCTTTAAATCTCCAACTCCAAATATTATTTACACTCCCAAGTTATTTTTGTTTTACTCCTCTATAATATTTACTGTTATTTTTATACTCCTTTTAAACCCCCAGGATGACCAAGGGAAGGTGTGGGCCGATACTTTTGATCGTCTTGATTGTCCACCTGATGGGCACCTTTGCCATCCATTCGAATGGCGCGGTAGTTAGTCCTACAGGTAGGATGACCTTGGTTTCGGATGTTATGGCAGTAAAATTCACCAACGTCGACCTGAGTGTTATGGCCCCGACCTTGGCAAAAGCTATCAATGCCTTAAGAAGTTCAGATTCTATTTTGACATTGTATCTGAATCACTCAAACATCAAACATAGCAATCACTACGCAACTCTAACTCAGTTACTTTGGAGAACTAATGTGGTGAAAAACACCTTAGATTACTTGTTCATTCAAATAGCCTCTAAAAATCCAGTCAAACCACGGTCAGAATCCAAACGAGCTAGACTTAGGAACAAGAGAGGACTTATTGATGCAGGAGGTTACCTGTTGTCTTCTCTCTTCGGGACAGCTACTGAAGACCAAGTGAACGCCATCGCTGAAAAAATCGGTGAAGTAGAAAATACCCTCAGAAGCCAAGAAAAGTTAGTGGAGATCCAAATAGACACTATTAATGAAATCTCTACTAATGTTAACGACTTACAATCTCTCATGAGTAAAGCGGAATCTACCATTAATGAACTCTCTGATATTACCTCATTTCTTGAAAACATTCTAGAAATCTCTACCCAACTTGACAACATTTATTTTATCTCTATGAAATTAGAGTCAGACTTTGGTAGACTCTTAAACGCCCTCAACGATGCTGAACACGGTATAGTGAGCTCAGATCTTCTTCCCTTGAGTAGTCTGAGGAAAATCATCTCTCAGGCCGGCAATGACTTCCGCCTCTTACCAGTGTTCCCGCTTGACCAAATTGAACTATTATATGGATATATAGATGTCCACATGTATAACTATGAATATATGCTTATTATTCCATTTGCATCATCCATTTCTTTCGCCCATTACATGATCACTCCTTTCCCCTTTTTTCTCAACAATCAATTAGTTTCTTTGGACAACTCCTTCAGCAACTTGTTCATCTCCACTTCCGAGAATCACTACGCCTGGTTGGATGATTATTCATTCTCTACTCTCTGTCACTCCCCTATTATATCCCAGGCCATTTGCCCAGCCTTTGCTCTCAAGTTAATCCCCTTCCATGCTGACGGCTGTGCTAGTGCCTTGATTCACAATAATTCCATTATAGAACATTGCCAGTTCAAGGAAGTTCCTAAGAAACCCTTCTATCATGCTCATGTGTCTCACTCTCATCACCTTTATTTACCGTCTGACACCACCATCTCCATCTCTTGTCAGAATGATATTCCATCTTCTGATCAGGTAATTTCTGGTCTCATCATTATCCCTGACACTTGCTCTATCACCTCTTCCAAGGTAACCATTTACCCCACAAATTACCACCTTACTGAACTCTATTAACTATACAACGTGAACGATATGTTTCTCACTCTCCCAAATATCTCAGCTAATATATCTAAACTTCACATCAACTCACCTAATTTAAAAACCCTTCAATTGATCAACAAGTCAATTCTACCTATGGATTTTGTTAAATACTATCACCCTTACATTGCCATCCCAGCGATTGGTACTCCTATGCTCATTATCATCATCATCCTAGGTGTCTCTAGGTTTGCTCTTTCTCGCCTGAGTCTTCGCATTGCTGCTCTCGAAGCCCACGCGAGGAATAGAGCACTTTAAAAAAAAAAAATTTTTTGGATATATTTCTTTATATGTATATATATTTATATCGTCAGTGGAACAGCTTAGGGTATTATTTCTTTCCACTGTCAGATGTTAAATTAAGAACACTTAATTTAACGTGAACTATATAGGTTTACTATATACTATATAGGTTTACACCTGCCATGTGTTATATATAGCAGTTGTAATCTTCTCCTTATACTCAACTATATATTTATATTCTTTAACATAAACCTTTATTCTAATTTGTTGGTAGCTCACACCCTTGATCTAGGTCTAATGGACAATTTTGATACGGTGTGATGTGTCAACAGACTAGTCATTTTTTTTTTACTATAGTTGATCATGGTGAGATCAATTCTTTTACCCCCCGGCGAATGTAGTATGACATTATAAGCCCTACATATATATTGCTATACATATATTTCACTGCTTATATGCCTTTATCCCTGTAACTTCTAAACTCTTAACATTCATATTAAACATTCTTCATTCATTGACCTCCCTATAACTTTATCTATCTCATTAACATATAATATATTTGTTGTTACTTCCATTTAAATCAACACCCATTTCCTCTGTAAATGTAAACTGTATAACGTATTTATCCGGTCATACGTCATGCCAGAATGCTGAGTTGATGCTGTGTTGCTTCAGCATCCTTGAACCCAGGCGATGCCTTCTTACTCAGGCATCTTCAGTTAGACTTCAACAGACCTCAGCCAGAGAAAGTCAGAGCTCTTTACTCCCTCTAGACTCTAGACTCAGACTCCCCCTCTATAGCCAAGCTCCTATATCCCCTAGATATATTAGACCACACAAGTCATATATCACCTTGCTCCTCAGGCTTTTATTACAAGCCTTATCATATATCTGTACTTATATACCTGTACGTTTATACTTATTATCACTTATCCAATAAATAATATGTTGTATTATTACCTATAATCCCCTATATACTTAACATATTATAGGTGTGCTCAACCGCCTCCGTGGGTTCCTCACTCCCGCACAGCTTCTTGCTCTGTATCGGGGCACAGTGCACCCCTGTATAGAA
>CM064507.1:24572379-24743316 GCA_032716605.1 Paralithodes platypus | reverse complement strand
TTATTATATATATATTTTATATATCTCTCTCAATATAAAATCTGGAGGTCAATATCCTCAATTATATCGAACATAGTGTTTGTAGGTGGGTGCCCATTAATCTGAATTGGGTAATACATACATCATCACATAATCAATAAATACGATAACAATAAATAACTGAATAAATACCTCCTATAATCTCAAAAAGTACTCCTACCTAATCTATCATAAATAATACATTATAATATAATAAAGCACAATATACATTAAATACCCATAATAACCAAATACTTTTTTATGGGATTATCACCATACACATGAATAACATGTATAAGAATAAATAATAATAATACCACTCTAAAATAATACAATAATAAAATGGTGGTGGTGGTGGAGATGGTGGTGGTGGGGGTGGAAGATGTGTGGTAGTTGTTGACACAAATCGGTTTGAGTTCATTTTCTGACCTAAGACCCACGGTCATACAAGGGACCGCTACCACTATTGGTGTCAACACCACCACCATCTCCACCACCACCACCATCATCACCACCCCCACCATCATGACCATCACCACCACCACCACCCCGACCACCATCACCACCACCACCACCACCACCACCAACACCACCACCACCACCACCACCACGACCATCACCACCACGACCACCACCACCACCACCACCATCATGACCTGCACCACCCCCAGCCACCACCACCACCACCACCACCATACACGTCCACCGCCCCCACCACCAAAAAATGTTGTACTGTCCTTACTCACACTGCTGAGAGCCTCGTCCGTGGCCAAAACCCAAGACCTAATAAGTAGAGTTCTTTTGCCACTAAAAAACTTACCTCCCAAGGCCTTTACCACCAATAAATTATCGAGCAAAAATGCAAGCACTTTCCACCACTCAAAATTTTCGAGCAAAAATGCACCTGGCTGAGGGAGCATGGGCCGACATATGCTAGCCCATTAATGAAAGGTTTTTTTCCACTACGAAACACTAAGCCAAGAGTAAGATACACTACTTGAAAACGGATAAATAGCAATATAAATGACTGATATGTTAGTATGGCCAAAGTGTATTTCCAACAAACAAAGCCAAACGTTTTGGCAAAAAGCAAGGGCCCTCGTGAGGCTCCTCCACCTTGGTCCAATAACACCAGAGAAAGGTAGCTCGACCAGTACTGCAAAAGTTTTTATTTCACTATGGCACTAATACAAGGTAAGATACCCTACTTGAACATATAAATAGCAAGCACATAATTGACTGATAATATTATATGAAAGTGATCCACAAACAAGCAAAACGTATAGGCAAAAAGCATGGCCCCTCGGAAGGCCAACCTTGGTCAATAGCCTACACCATAGAATGCTCGACCAGTACTAAATTGTTTCACTTGCCACTACGAAATACATTATACAAGTTAAGATATCACTACTTCCTGTGATAACTAGCAATATAATTGAGCCTCCGATATGGTATGAAAGTGATCCAGGCCAAACAAGACGAACACCATGGCCAACCCCATCGTGGAGCCCACCTTGGTCCACAGTACAAACCAGAGCTAGCAAAGCACATCACTAACATGGTTAATTTTACCCTAAATAAGAATAACACAATAATCCATCGATAACCCAATGATATAGCACTTCGTTTGGGTTATATTAGGGCGGTACTACCAGCCAGGCTGGGCAAAATGGAGGCCCCTTGGATTTAAGGGCCGCGCACCACGCCACCTACTAGGCTGAACTGAAGTGAAGAGACTGGCTCTCTCTAATACCACCGCGGGGGCCCTCCCAGGTACGCGCTAGGGGGTTGCTAGATGTGTCCACATGTTACATCTAACTTATCGGAACTTACCAGCCAAAAGACCCGCTCAATTGCTTCCTAAACTTATTTTCTAGCAATATAATAAGTCCATATGACGCGATCGCGTCATATGTGTTTTTGGTTCACTCTGCCATATGACTCGATCGCGTCACATATGTCTGGGAGAGTTAATAAAATACAGGGTGGTTAGGCTCTTGCCCTCACGCACTGTAAATTATTAACCCAACACAGTCAGCCGCGAAGACAACCTAGGCTTCACTGAACCGAAACGAGTATGCAGGTTTATCGCTTAACCACTGCATCAAACAACAACTCGTAACACAGAAAAGCCTTCCCCCAGTCTAGCATTACCTAGACTAGCAGAAAACAGGAATAATAATAATAACACACAGGGAAATGCATATACAAGTGCAACAAACATAAATCATCCTATTCTAAGTCAACCCTTCCAAAATAGGCTATCTAATAGGCAAGTATCTCGTGAGAACTCAAGCGATAATACGTTGGCTGACTAGCTCTGCACCAACGGGACCATGGAAGTTATAACAGGGCAGGAAAAAGAGGAGATAAGAATGTAAGGTAGTAGAGAAAGTTCCCATCAGTCAGAAGAATATATATAGTTAGCAAGGGAAATGAGAAGTCGCTCTGCCTAATGAGTTCTGATGAAAAAATGGCTAGACATCCCTTTTTATACCCGGCCCTCTAGTGAGCCCAACGTGAACTACTAAGGACCGCCCACTGACAACCATTACGTAATTTCTCTCTCTCCTCTGGGATACACAAAGGCTCCCCTAGCACTGAGGGGGGGAGGAGTGCTAGTGAGTTAGTCCCACCTCCCGCCTGACGCACCCACTGACCCCCAACTGTGGCTGTTTCTCTTCCCATCATTACAAATAAGTTTTACACACAATACTTATAACTAATGATATAAAATAGAACTCGTTGACTCAGATGAAAACAAAATACATATTCATAATACTTATAGTACAACGGCTCACATGAACTAAGTTAGGAAACTCTACATAGACTACAGCCATAGTTCCTGCCCTGACGATCCTAGCGAGAGTGGGGCATGACTAGGCGTTCTGTACAGGATGCTCACACGTGGACATGCGTCACACCTCCCCCAAGATTTTACTCGCTCAACCCTGAGCTAAAATCTGACAAACACAGAACCCCATCAAGCCCCTCACACCCAGCGACCGCATGGCACTAAAACAAAGCTGAGTTTATCACCAAAACACATCTTATTATTAAAAAAAAAAATCACATTTTATAACTCCTCCCAACAATAGCAAAAAGACACAATATCATGCTCCCAGAGCGAGCTTACAGCAGCTCAGCCATTTGATAGTTCGTGGACTACTCAAACTCTATAGGCTATGACAAACTTATATGATTACCTATATCAAAAGAAAGAGTTTTATATGATTTTTATATTTTAATATGTTTTTCCCGGCTGCACTATAAGGGCAGCCTATTTTCCTCCACTCAAACCCACACACCTGTGATAGCCTACGACTGATCATCCACCCTTGATAAACAATCCGCGATCACATTATCACATCCAGCAATATGACGGATGTCCAGGTTATACTCGTGCAACATCAAAGACCACCTGGTCAGTCTCATATTGCGATTGTGAAATTGATTCAGGAATCTCAAAGGGTGATGATCATGTAGATAACCACGACTGGGCCATAGGCTGGAACATACACCTCGAAGTGCCTGAGCGACAGCACAATCGCCAGTAATTCCTTTTCTACTGTAGAATAGTTCTTTTGTGCAGCATTGAACTTCTTAGAAAAGAAACTTACTGGGTGTTCCACACCTTCATTGTCTATCTGTAGCAAGACGGCACCAGCCCCTACACCACTAGCATCTGTTTGCCAGCTGAAAAGGCCTGTTAAAGTCTGGGGCCCTGAGTATCGGGTGAGTACATAGCAAATGTTTCACCAAAGTGAAAGCCTTTTCACACTCAGGTGCCCACAAAAACTTTTTGTCTTTAGATAACAAATCTGTGAGAGGTGCCAACACCATTGAGTAACCTTTTATGAAGCGTCTGTAGTAGCCTATCATACCCAAGAATCTCATAATCTGCTTCTTGGTTGTTGGGTGCGGAAATTTATTGATAGCCTGTACCTTGTTCTGAGGAGGGCACACCTGTCCCCTTCCCACTACAAACCCAAGGTACTGCACAGTGGCTTTTACGAAGTCACACTTTGCCAAATTTACTACCAGACCTGCTTCACTAAGTTTCCGGAACAAGGTCTCAAGGTGCTCACAATGGCTCTCAAAGTCGTCATCATAAATGATTACATCGTCCAAATATACGGTGCAATTCGGAATGTCTTTTACAATTTCATTCATCAGGTTCTGAAACGTTGCTGGTGCATCCTTGAGTCCGTAAGGAATAACATTGCACCGGTAGGTACTCCCGTCCACAACAAAACCACATACCTCTTTAGCACGCTCGGACAAAGGTACTTGCCAGTAACCTTTTACTAAATCTACTTTAGACAAAAAACGAGCATTACAAATTTTGTCAACATTATCATCAACCCGAGGAAGAGGATATGGGTTAGTTGGAGTCAAACCGTTTAACCTACGGAAATCAATACAAAAGCGTACCTTGCCATCTGGCTTAGGCTGCAGTGTTACGGGGGAAGTCCACTTAACTGTGCCTTTCTCTATCAACCCTCTACCGAGCATATACTCCAACTCATCCCTCAGAGCTGGTAGTTTTATGGGGGGCACACGGTACGGGATTGACTTAAAGGGTATATGGTCTCCCAGTCAACATCATGCATAGCCTGAGTAGTGAGGCCTGGGTGTTCAGCAAATACAGTGGGGTATGAACCGAACAACTGACGGATAGCATCAAACTGCGGCACAGGCAAATGAGCTATAGCCTCGTCAGCCCTTAGGCTCGAGTTCCCCGCCCACTGATCCGCTGAAACATGTTGATCCCAGCTATCCTCCTCCGAAGCTTGACTGTCCCCCTCTCCTTCTCCACCACGGCCGCAACAAGCCAACACAGGGACAGTGAGAGGCTCAGAGGGGCGCCTCACATACTCTTTAATAAGGTTCACGTGACATAACTGGTTCTTTTTCCTCCTGTCTGGAGTGGCAACAAGGTAATCTAAGTCTGAAATTTTGTCTACAAATTTATAAGGTCCAGTGTACTTCGCAGAGAGGGGGTTACCAACCAAAGGCAACAAAATTAATACCTCTTGTCCTACAGTGAACTTCCGGAGCCTCACTTTGCGATCATACCTGTCCTTCATCAAAGCTTGTGATTCTGTCAAATTTCTACCTGCCATCTCCAGACTCTTAAGCATGCGCTCACGGCTTTCAAGCACATACTTTAATAATGGACAAGGCTGCGCAGTCCCCTCCCAAATTTCTTTCAGCATGTTAAGGGGGCCCCTGACACGGTGTCCAAAAATCAGCTCGTTTGGACTAAATCCCAGGCTCTCACCAGGTACCTCCCGAGCAGCAAACAGCACATAAGGCAATCCAAGATCCCAATCCATACCGTTGTCAGGACAATAACACCTGAGCATGCTTTTAAGTGTAGCATGCCACCGCTCTAGCACCCCTTGACTCTCAGGGTGATACGCTGACGATACTACTGCTCGTATCCCATGCTGTTGCATTGTTTACTTGAACATGTTGGAGGTGAAATTAGATCCCTGATCAGACTGAATCTCCTCCGGGTACCCGTACCTTGAGAAGTACCACAACAAGTTACTGACTACCGTCTTAGCCATTCCATTTTTCATAGGGTATGCATTGGGGTATCTAGTGGCAACATCCATTATGGTTAACAAAAAATTATTTCCAGCCTTAGTGGGAGAGAGTGGACCAACCATGTCAACAATAATTTTACTAAAGGGTGGCCCAATCACAGGAATAGGGTGTAACGGAGCCTTAGGAATAACTTGGTTCGGTTTCCCGACACGTTGACAAATATCACATGAGTTTATCCATGACTGCACATGAGACTTCATCCCCGGCCACCAAAACAATTTACCCAAAGCCGCCACCGTTTTCTTGGCACCCAAATGTCCTGATAATGGAGAATCATGAGCCAACCTAAGCAAACTTTCCCTGCAGCCCTCTGGCACGACCAGCTGGTCAACTGTACCTGATCCGCCCTCCCAGTTCCTTTTAGGATCTTGATATCGGTGGTATAAAATTCCATTAAAGAAAAAAAATCCCCTGCCTTTGCATCCCTATCTTCTTCTAACTCCACAGCCCCATCGGTACACTGCAAAACCTCTGGATCCTCTAATTGCAACTTTCGAATGTCTGTGGGAGCCAACATGTCTAACTGCTTGGTCAACAACTCATGCCCTCCCCCAACATCCAACTTAGACATCCGGTTTTCTCGCTGCAGGTAACGGTGCTGTCTCTGAGTCTCTGCCTCCTCCACTACTTTATCAACTGTGTTAGGCACTGGAGTTACAACAGACTCGGTCAAAGGTCCTGCTATTGGGTCTTTTGGGAGAGCCACTGGTTCTAAACTCTTCAAACTTTTCCCAGCCTTCCGCTTCTCCTTAATTCCCTTCCTCCGCTGTTCTGTGGCCTGGGAAATAGGCTGTGATACCTTTAATGCTTAGGAACGAGTTACCACACATGCCATCTGTTGGCGTTGACAACTCACTACCCACTCTTGTTCCTCCCTACTCACGTCGGCCGGCCTCTCGGCAACGACTAAGGGTGGAACTTCTAAAGTAGGCACCGCAAAGTCGTTGCCGAGAAGGTCGACGCCCTCCACTGGCAATTGCTCAACGATCCCAACATCTAAGTCCTTAATCACACCATCAACTTCCAGCTCCACACGAACCAACGGGTATGACCTGGTCGCATTAATACCCTGAACAACAACCACCCGTGCCGCATTAATTGGTCGCCCCGTGAAATTCTTCAAAAGTGTCTGTGAAGCTCCAGTATCACGCAAAACTTCCACCTCATGCTGGCAACCCGCCCAACTTACCCTACCGGTCCCTCTATGGGCGCAAAAGACATCACGGACAGGGGACCAGCCTTCCTGAGTCTTATACATTGCCTGTGACCCTGCCGCTGGCAAACTACCCTGGGTAAATCCAGACGACATTTCAGCCACACCTATGCTGCGCACCAAAGACACAGCTGCAGTTGGCGGCTTACTAGGACAAGATTTTGCATAATGCCCCTTCTTTCTACAATGAAAACATTCCACTTCCCCTATCGGTCTCTTCCGATAAGGGGCGGAGTTCTGACCCTTCTGTAATGGGACGGCTGTAGTCTTTGGTTCAGTCCTGGTATCTTGGCTTTTAAACTGAGGTTTAAAAGCATCAACACGCTTTACAGATTCACATCCCCTGATTAGCGACAACCTGAGGTCAGCCATCTCAGCTGCCTCTTGAAGAGTTCTTGGGTTCTTTTCTTTAATATTTAAAGTCATTTCTGCACCAGTATACTTATAAAACTGCTCGAGCAGAAACAGCTCAGTCAACTGTTCTGCCGTCTCAGATTTCTCAGAACGTGTCCAGTTTTTAAGTGCATCTTTTAAGTCCCGGGCATGTTCAAGAAAGGTCGCCTCCCTAGTCTTTGTAACACCCCGAAACTTCAATCGATATGTTTCCGGTTGCAACTCGTATGCCCGTAGGACAGCTCTCTTCAATTCTGGGTAGTCAATGCAAGACTCTAAAGGCAGTGCATCATAAGCCTTCAGACCCTTACCCGTAAGTCTTGAGGAGACTAGAGCTGCCCACTTCTCTTCAGGCCAATTATGCTCCCTACACTTCTTCTCAAACGATTAAAAAATTCTGTGACTTCAGTTTCATTAAATACCGGCACCAATTTGACTAAGTGGGCTAAGGACTGTTCTCTTACTTGGCCCTCACGGCCCATCCGAGTCCCTGTCGACTCTGCACGAGTCTTATCTAAATCTAATTTAGCACAATATTTCTCCGAGTCGTACCTAAGCTCAGCCTCATGCCTCCTGGTCTCATCCTCCTGCCTCCTGGTCTCATCCTCCTGCCTCCTAACCTCAATCTCATGCCTCCTAGTCTCATTCTCCTGCTATCCTAGCCTCAATCTCCTGCTTCCTAGCCTCGATCTTAGCAAGCTCAAGTCTAAATACCATATCTGGAGACAGGCAGGAAGAGGGAGCTGCCACTACTGAAGGAGGGGGGGCAAAAACTGGGGAACCACCATGTGCACCACCCGAGGGCACTCCAATCTGCCAATTCTCATCCCTCTGTGGGAGAGTGCTAACCTCCGGTAACTGAGTGGACAGCACTGCGGGAGTCGAGTGAGAGGGGATCTGGGGAGGAACCCCCCCAAGCGCCCTCTCCTCCGAAACCCCATGTCGCCCACGCAACACCCAGGAAATCAGCTCCCCCTTGGACATCCCGGCTACATTGGAAATGCCCAAAACCTTGGCTATCAGGTGCAAGCCACAAACATCCACCCCAGTCAGCCTCTCCTCCGTCACGTGGTACCGCTTACTCACAAAAACTCTAGCATCCTCCTCACTGGTTACTAACGGCACACCTTCAAATGACATCTCTCGCTCATCGTCAGTGCTAATGCACGACATACTGAAGTCCACAAAAAAATTCTCGAGACAAAAGTGTTAAACTTCCTATGCAAGCACTAATTACTAAATTAACTGGAGTCTCTTAAATGCTTTACTAATTGCCATACAAAAAAAAAAAAATCTTCAATATGCACGCTAAAATACAAACAAACAAATGTTGTACAACTCTGCAAAAATTTATACTGTTCACAAAATCCTAAGCAAGGTCGCCATTTGTTACGAACTGGCACTCGGGTACACAAGGGCTCTCAATCAGGACTCGAATACGGCTCGCTGCCACAACGGAAACACACGATCCCAACCCCTGAGTACTGCCAGCCGAACAAAAAACACCAATACCCTCCAGAGTTCAATCTGCTATAACGGGGTATACAAGAACTCGGTACTAGTGTTCAACAACAGACTAATAAAGAGACAGGAATTATCTAGTCTGGTCAACAATCAAACAATGAAGTAAGAAACAACAACACCAAAGAATAGTGTTGGCCGAAGCCGAAGTAATCCACCCTTGACTATGAACTTAACAAGTCCTCCACCCTCTACTTCGGATCGGCACTATTACGTTACGTTAATTAATAGTCCTTAACCCGGGAGCTGCGGGGAGACTCTTAAGAGTTCCCCCGGCGCACTGCGGGGAGACTCTTAAGAGTCAGAGAAAACAAAAATCAACTTTTGACATCGAAAAAAAAAAAATTTTTTATATTTTTTTTTTTTTATTTTTATTTTTTTTTTGGCCCCTGGGCCATGCAAAATCTCAGTCCTCTACCTCCCCTCCTTCCCCACTTTCCTCCTCTCCTTCAGTTATCACCTATTTTCCCTGTTATTCCCTTATTCTGAGGTATATTTTCGTGCTAACATTAGAAATCCGATTGGAGGGTGTGGTCATCACTGATAGCAAGCGAGTGCAAGAGAGAGAGAGAGAGAGTATCGATCGACTGTGTCTCAGTGGCCTTGGGGGAAATTGGCGGGAAAGCAGATTGCCTCACCCATACATTATACAACTCGCGGGCTATATCTCCGATTTTGACCATCCAAACGCTGTTTTCACTCGTTTTATTGTTGTTTCAGGTTAATACCTTTATAATCAACCCATAATAGGCGCATATGGATAAGTATTAATGCTATTAATGGCACAATGAATATTTTAGTGACGGAAACACCTCAAATACGTCAGCACAGGGGGACGTTTCCAATTACCCCCATGCGCACTTCAGAGGTTAAGCATCGAGCAAGGAATCTTCTGAAAAAAGTTAGATGCTTCTCGGATGCTCGTAAGAAGTACGTATCGGATTTTGAACAGTAATTCAATAAGCAAAAACACTGGCAATTAAATACTATTAAAGGCTTAAATTGGCATAAGAATAATTAAAAGAATATGCAATAGTAAATGGCAAACATTAAAAAGAAGTACTCCGCAAATGCAACGGCAATAGCCTACTCGGATTGTGCTCGTGGGCCACTAATCACGAAAGTAGCCAAGCTTGCAACACAGGAAATCAATAGTGCATAAACAATATCATACATAAGGAAAGCTTCAATACTATTCTGTATCTGCTAATCGAGTAAAGTCGAGCTGGGGTACTGTGGGCAAAAGGTAGCAGTGAAAAAACGGCTTGTAGCCTAGCGAAGTCCTCACGACTGTTTAAAGTATTACATTAAAACTAACAAGTGCACTTTGAGAAATCCAGATCCCTTGTATCTGGTTTTCTCCCGGCTCCTTGACAAAGTAAAAACAAACTGTTAATAAAATACAGGGTGGTTAGGCTCTTGCCCTCACGCACTGTAAATTATTAACTCAACACAGTCAGCCGCGAAGACAACCTAGGCTTCACTGAACCGAAACGAGTATGCAGGTTTATCGCTTAACCACTGCATCAAACAACAACTCGTAACACAGAAAAGCCTTACCCCAGTCTAGCATTACCTAGACTAGCAGAAAACAGGAATAATAATAATAACACACAGGGAAATGCATATACAAGTGCAACAAACATAAATCAATCCTATTCAAAGTCAACCCTTCCAAAATAGGCTATCTAATAGGCAAGTATCTCGTGAGAACTCAAGCGATAATACGTTGGCTGACTAGCTCTGCACCAACGGGACCATGGAAGTTATAACAGGGCAGGAAAAAGAGGAGATAAGAATGTAAGGTAGTAGAGAAAGTTCCCATCAGTCAGAAGAATATATATAGTTAGCAAGGGAAATGAGAAGTCGCTCTGCCTAATGAGTTCTGATGAAAAAATGGCTAGACTTCCCTTTTTATACCCGGCCCTCTAGTGAGCCCAACGTGAACTACTAAGGACCGCCCACTGACAACCATTACGTAATTTCTCTCTCTCCTCTGGGATACACAAAGGCTCCCCTAGCACTGAGGGGGGGAGGAGTGCTAGTGAGTTAGGCCCACCTCCCGCCTGGTGCACCCACTGACCCCCAACTGTGGCTGTTTCTCTTCCCATCATTACAAATAAGTTTTACACACAATACTTATAACTAATGATATAAAATAGAACTCGTTGACTCAGATGAAAACAAAATACATATTCACAATACTTATAGTACAACGGCTCACATGAACTAAGTTAGGAAACTCTACATAGACTACAGCCAAAGTTCCTGCCCTGACGATCCTAGCGAGAGTGGGGCATGACTAGGCGTTCTGTACAGCATGCTCACACGTGGACATGCGGCACAGATCTGACAAGTGAACCCCCTTGCTACGTAATGCGTGTTCCACCTTCTTTACTCCTACAGATACATATTCTGGTAGGGTGTCTACTACGATACATGACATAAAGTACCTTTCTTTACGATAGAAATAGGAGATCTCCGCTATCTCGTATTCTTGTTTGTCAGTAACCCCTGTAAAGCCCTACAATCGAAGAGTCTCAGCCCCTACGATTCTGTGCTTAAGTCCCCTTAATACGGACCTTTTTATAAAGGATCGTTGAGACCCCTGATCAAGAAGCACCCGACAAACCTCGTTACTGTCATTACCTTCCATGGGAATCTTTATTGTGGGCAATATAGTGGTGTCTTGCTTGCTACCTAGTGTCAAAGTTATAGTACCCTCTGGTTTGAAGTCTTTGTCTTTGTCTACTGTAGGACACAACTTGTCAAAGTGATGTCCTTTACAATGACGACAGAGCCTTAAGTATGTATCAGTACATTGCCCTTGTTTACAATGTTCCTTGCTCAGACAACCTGCACATAGCTTTGACCTCTTTGTCTGTGCTAGTTTTGACTCATTTGTTGGGTATTGTACACAGAAACTCCATTTATGATTGTTATTGTTACATAGCTTACATAAAGTATGAGAGGGTTTCTTGTATGTACCCTCTTTCTTTCCCTTGGTCCCCACCGTCAAACTTACAGTCCCCCTCATTTCAACATTCCAATCCCTCCCGACACATTCATTCTCCCATTGTTCAACTGTAAATTACTGATCTCTTTACTGAACTGAGTTTTAAACTCCCCCAGATTAAATGATCTAACCTTGTCAAGTATTGCCATAAGAAGCTTCTGTCGTAGTATAATAACTATCATTTCCTGTGAGGTGAGCCCTAGGGTGTCTAGCGATCGAGTATGGCACTCCATATCTGCCCTAAATTTTGCTAACTCCTCAACCTTGTACTGTGGTTCTGTGAGCATTAACAAGGCAACGACATGGGCCATCTTCAACTGCTCTTGATCCCCGTATGTGGACTGTAATAATTGTACTGCCTCAAGATAACTATCACCTACTACCGCAAAACCCTCTATCAAATGTAAGGCCTCTCCTTCCATTTGTCCTTTCAGGTAGTGAAATTTACGGACATCATCCAAAGAGGATTCATGTACTGTAGACCGAAATACATCCCAAAAAGCTAACCACACAGTTAAATTGCCCCCAAATGTAGGAAAATTGAGCTTTGGGAGGTGCACAATGTGTTTCGGGTCAACCCTTCTATGGTCTTCGTTCTCGCCTCCCTTCTTGTTTGCGACAGCGCGCTGTAATAGGTGCTTCGCTTTAAAGACAGTTTCATCATAGAAGGCGCGATTATCACACTCTGCAACTATCTCTTCCTCCTCTGTCATGCTTGCCACAATCACCACACTTAGAGCAACAATACGACCGTGGCTAGCCTGGATATTGTCTAACCTAGCCTCTAATTCCTCGAGGTCAGCAGTAGTGATGAAATTGTTGACATCAATAATTAACCTATTTAATATTCCCCGAAGTCCCACCCTCTGATTTTTAGGGGCTTTGCTCTGCACCCCATTAAACGGTGTCTCTTCCTGTTTACTCATTTTGTATGCAAGCCTGTAAGCTATTTACACCTTACAATGTTACAATTACAACGGCAAAATAGTAGCCTAGTTAAGAGACGCCGACCGGCAGACTTCTATGTTATGGAGAAAAAATAGCACATCAAATAGCAATACCTACACTAAAGGGTCATATTGAACAAGACATTTTTTAGGTCAGGTCATGTGTCACAGGAAGTCTGAAATGAAAAAGAGAATTATTGGGGGAAGATGATGGGTGGGATGCTGGACTTAGGCAGGAGCAACAATGTGACCCTGCATTCCGGCTCTAACCATCGCTTGGCTAGTCCTACCAGTTTATCATAATAATAATAATAATAATAATAATAATATTTATTCAGTTAGCATTTTACAGAGTTGGTACCACATAGTATGTTACAAATATGACATGTACCAGCCTTGCATAATTCCAACTAAGGATAGCCCTATAAGGCTGTTAGGCGTATTTCCATTGGGGTCCTTGTGGGATTAGGTTAGCTGGGGAAAAGAGGAGAATAAGATAAATAGATACTTTAGAGAAAGTATTTCTAGGGGGTTATTTTAAGATACGTTACATCCTATATAGTATATATCAGTAATCCGTAATCAGTAATCATTTCAGTTTGTTTTGCCTATATCTTATGTCGTATTTAGTAGTAGACATAAGCTTGGTGCTCCCTTCTCGCAGCTGTCCGGTTCAGGTGCTTCTTCAGGCTACGTCTGAAGGAATACAGTGTTCTCTTTTCACGGACTGACTGGGGTATGTCGTTCCAGTCTTTGATGGCAGTGAAGAAGAATGTTTGCTTACCCTGTCCTTGGATTCTTGGGACCGTAAAATTAAACACCCTGTTTCTTGTATTATGTCCACTCCTCTCATTTGCTTTAACAAAATCACTCTTTAGATACTCTGGAGCTCTGTCATAGAATATCTTGAAGGCATTAGTGAGCCTGATTTGTTTGGCCCTGTCAGAGACATTGAGCATACCTAGTGACTGAAGTTGTTCCTGGCCAACATGTGATCTGGGTCCTAGGTTCAGCATGAACCTAACCATTTTATTTTGAGTGACCTGAAGTTTGAGCTGTGCTAATTTAGATGATGCAGAGTACCAGGATGACACAGAATAGTCAAAATGACATTGAACAAGCGCTTGGCAAAGGGTCTTTTTGGTCGACGCTGTCAAGCATCCCACCTGTCTGTACAGGTATTTTATACGTGCTCTACACTTACTCAGGATAGATTAGATAGAGTTGTTCCTGCATCCTGTTTTATGTCCCCTTGCTCATTGCCTTTAAAAAATCCCCTATCGGTAGCTAATTCCCGGGTCTGGGCACCAATGTGGTATAATATCAGTGGAAGTTAAATGTCTCTAAGCTATAATTGTTCAAACAAAATCAATCTAAATTAAATTACTCCAAATCTAATTTGAATTCAATCTGAAACAAGCTAATTTATATCCAAAGGTCACTAACAATTATTTATATATAAGGTAAGGTTATAAGGGTTAATAATATTCCAGGAATTAACTCACCAATAGTTCCACGTGGCAATGAGACAAAGGAAAACGTTTACCCATTATGGCGGACGACGGAGAAACCAGAGACCGGCTCGAAAGCACAAATCAGGGAAATAAATGAATGGTTTTATGAGAAAGGACATGAATAATATGCTTAGCTGTCTGTCATGGCGTCGATGAGAGCGTCGTGAATGTGTAGATGTGTGTATTGCTGGCCGTTTAATGTGATTTAGAGGCACAAAAGCACGATCAACTGAAGGCGGAAATTAGATGTTAACTAGGTGGTGTTCGTGAAGGCTCTGAGCTTTCCTCAGCCTACACCTTGCTGACTTGGCCACCGCCAGGCGTCCAAATTATCGTACCGTATCTATATTGCTCAGTACGATAAATTAAATCAATATATACAATAAATTCATATATACTAAATAAGACCATGTCAATATTGCTTAATAGCATATTAGGCCTTTTATAATCTTAACTTACTTACAACATGTAATCACGATCTAATCTTCCTACGCCGTACCACGTTAGATTATCGTGACGTCACACAGACATACATTAGCACAGAAAATGTCTTACACTATCATATTACAGGATACCGTGTACTGTACTTTATTATATGTTTTGAGCACTTTTTACCTAAAGTAACCTAGATATTGTTTGATTATCCAGGAGAAGTCTTAGAAATATGCTGACATGGAGGTGATTCACTCATGTATATATTATTTTGCTAGGAATAGCTATATTATGGCCTAGATGTTGAAATATTATCATGTATATAGAAAAGTTGTATAATTTGAGCATTACTACATATTGAAAAGCACTTAAATTTAAGTAAAGTATATAACGTAAATAATGTATAATTATATGGAGGTGACACATTTGTGTATATATTTTATAGTGTAGGTGAAGATAGTTAGGGCAAGTTAACGATTAAGTGTGAATATGAAATATGTGGCCATTTTAACTGTGTCTGTTTATGAGTGTGTCCGTTTTGGTCATTAAGAAAAGTGGCCACTATGGTTGTCATCGTTAAAGAGTGTGGACATTAAGGAATGTAGCCGTTTTGGTTGTGACTGATAAGGTGTATGGCCTTTAAAGAGCGGCAATTTTTACCGTTAACCCTTCCTACCGGGGCTGTCTCAGCCAATGACGGTCGCCCCTACCCGGGCGATATGGCCGAAAAACGTCTAGGCCTAGGCTACCGTATTTATGTTTATTTTCACTGCTAGAACTTTCCCACTCATCTATAATCGTAGTGCGGTTTTCAATCTGTATTTTGGCATTGAGTAGAGCTCTGTAAGTCAACTGGTTCAGTTGTGATGACGATTTCAGTGGAGCCAATATTGCAGAGATGTTGCCAATATGGGGGCTTTTCAGACACTAATTTTGTCATGACGTCATAACAATAACATTGAGGAGTCTTCTCCTTCTTGTTTTCGGAGGTGCGGTGACGAACGCCTGGGTTTGTTGACATATGTCGTACGCACGGCGTTCGGACCAAGCTTAATTAGGCTATTTAGCTCATGCCTTAGATAAGGCATACCGGGTATTGGCCCTTCTTTCGTGCTGTCATTACCTAAGGCAGCCCGGGTAGGAAGGGTTAAGGAGTGTAGGCATTTTAGAGTGTGGCCGGTTTGGATTTGGCCATGGACTGACCATTAAGGAATGTAGCCATTTTGTTTGTGAATTTTAACCCTTTATTAGCGGCTCACCACTTAAGTCGTATTTAATAAAGCTGGACTATGTGGCGGCGCTCGACATAACTCGAGTGGCAATTTCAGCACGTAATGTGGCTGAGAGAGAGAGACAAGTGGTGGCAGGAGACTAGCGAGCGTATGACTGCTCCAGACCACCGCGGCGAACCTACTGACACAAATCTCAGCTCCTTCCTCCCTCTCTCACTCGCTACATACTCAATTATGTACCGAAAGTACCGAATTACCTGCTTTTTGCACTCGCGTTGCACGGTTATTGCAAGAAAACTATCCATCATACAAGGATCGTTATGGTGTCATTCGAAAGCTCTGTTTATGCCCTTTCAGGGATAGATACTTGTTTTACGTTCTGGGTCTTATTTAGGCATGAAAATTATCACATAAACAGCCCTATTTTGGCTAAAAACACCCCGCTGGGCGGTACACATAAATAAACCGCATAGGCCGCTCGTAAGGTGTTAAGGAGTGCGACCATTTAGGAGTGTGGCCTTTTTGGTTGTGACCATTAAGGAGTGTAAGGTTTTAAGAGTGTGGCCATTTTGGTAGTCCTTAAGCTAGCCTAGTTTTAAAGAAATGGGCAGTTAGGATATGACAGGGAATGAAAAAGCTGTTCATTCATAGGTGTGTTATGACTTTCCCATTTGCCGTAACTAAAGACTTTCAGTACCTGTGACGTCCTATTCATTATAGTTCAGCAATTATTCATATGATTATATGAAGTTTAGGAAGGGCGGCTACTAATTATAAGGCGACAGACTATCTAAAATTATCCTTTTAGCTACTATATATCCCTCCCAAGCTTCATAACTCTTCTATGGATGTTTGATGGAATTCCACACACTTGTCAACTATTGAGCATGGCAGTGGTAGCTTGACATGTGTGGTGCCTCTATGTAAGGCAGGGCATTTTCCTGCCTCAACACCTTGGAACATTGGGTTCGGGTTAGAAGGGGAGACTATGAAAACTACCCATCACTGCCAACAAAACCCCTATATGGATGATTCTTCCGATCCTGTATTACCCACAATGCTGAGGTAAGTTTCCACTCCACGTAACATAATTACCAGTTAAAATTTTATCGTTCCAGGCTGTAGGGATTTCAGCTATCAATGGATAGCTGTACATTTTTAGATGAGGTGGTGGGTATATATGAAAAGATTGGTGTATGGTAAGTATTGTGAGTAAGTAACAAATACCATTTGTGAGATGGGTTGGGTGTGAAAGGGATCTGTCTTGAGTGGGCCAGTTGGCTCTCTGCAGAACCCCATTTTATTATGTTCATATTTCTTACAAGTGTATCTTGGTTTCAGGTATATGATAACATGGGTGTATAGTAAGTAGTGTAAGTAACAGATAACGTTTATGAGATGGGTTGGGTGTGAAAGGGATCTGCCTTGTGTAGGCCACTTGGCCTTTGCAGACTCCCATTTGCCTCATTTGTACCGGTGTGCAAACAAGAGAGAGAGAGTGTCCATAGAGTTACCATAGACCTCCGGACCGTATGGGCTGGCAGGCCCTGGCTGAGGCCTCCACGTCTACTCTCAGGCATCTCGCAGAGTCTCCAGACAGAGAGAGAGAGAGAGAGAGAGAAAGAGAAAGAAAGAAAGAGAAAAAGATTGGGTGTGTAAGGGATCTGCCTCTCTCTCGTAACAGAGTTGTAGATATGTGAAATAGGCTACCGAGTGCTATAATGGGATCAAGAACAATAAAAAGCTTCAAGATAAAATTAGATAGGCATATGGACGAGATGGGTTGGGTGTGAAAGGGATCTGCCTTGTGTGGGCCACTTGTTTCTCTGCAGATTCCCAAATTGCAAGTGTAAGGGCTCTACCTCATTTGTACAGGTGTCCAAACAAACAAGAGCGAGAGAGGGAGAGATCGGCTATGCTAGGGATCTGCCTCTATTTGTTTAGCAACAGAGTTATAGATATGTGGAATAGGCTACCGAGTGCTATAGTGGGATCAAGAACAATAGGGTTTCAACATAATATTAGATAGGACGAGATGGGTTGCGTGTGAAAGGGGTCTGCCGTGTGTGGGCCAATCGGCTCTCTGCAGGCTCCCGTTTTTTTATTTGTCTTATGTTCTCATTTGTTAGATAGAGAGAGGGAGAAAGAGAAGTATGGCGAGAGAGAATAGAATGTCGTAAACATACGGAAGACAGCGATAAATGAGAGAGAGAGAGCGGGAAGGGTTGAGTGTGAAAGGGATCTTCCGTGTGTGGGCTAATCGGCTCTCTGCAGACTCCCGTTTTCATATGTTCTAATGATCTAATTTGTGTGAGAGAGAGAGAGAGAGACTGAGACTATGTTGACCACCGCCATATCCCTCCATAAGGCCAAATGCCACTGGACTTACCAGTTTTGTCAACAAATCTCAACCCCTCTCTTTGTATCTCTTATTCATACCCTATTATTTACTGTTTATGGCCTAGGTATTAGTGTTCACTCTTCACATAGGTCTCCTGCTACTTCTGCATGCATACTAAATAACTTGAAAGTGACCAATACGTGCAAAATAAAGATATAAATCTCCTATATTTATTAGTGGCCCCTTCATCATTGACGATGCGCCTTAACATTGTTTATGGCCAATCTTTGACGGGAGAGATCAAAATACGATTGCCATACATTGTGAATGAAACGCTCTAAAAAAACTCTCACGGACTCGTCCTATATAATGTGGGTACCACTACTAGAAAAACTAGCAAAAAATATTGTAAATTAAAAATTGAACTTGATCTAAGCTATGCGCTTCTCATGCGTCTGCTATTTCCGCACGCTTCGCCTCACTCATCGAAGCGATCACTCGCCCTTATTCCTCCCAGGCCCGCTTGAGTCGGACGTGTCTCGAGAGCGCTCCAGCTCTCCTTCATTCTTCACCTCCCCTCGGACATGGTGAGTCTTTTGCTCATGTGTACATGCTAAGTGCTGAGGATAGGTAGCTTATAAACTAGGAGTAGGCTGTGAACATCCTTTCGCGGGCCCTGGAGACTGTTTTCCGGATACGTTTTTAAAGGCGAGTGTGTTAGGCAGAGTCCTCGTTGTAATAAGGCGAGGCTCCCACGTGCTTGTTTTATTACCCTAGCTCAATGTTAGTTCACTGTTAGTCATGAGGCTTCTTTTAGTGAACCGGGGCATGTTGTTCGGTCCAATTTGGGTGTGCAACAGTATGCTTCCACGTGGGCTAGTGCATCTTGGAACTTCTCACGTAGTTGAGGGGTCTTGCACGGAGCCATGCTGCTCTTCAACCTACGCTTTGTGATTTCTACGTGTTATCTCGGGTCTTCGCTGGATCCCAGGTTTGTGCTATTGATATTGATATAATCGTCACCTGCCCCCATTTAGTTGGCCTCATGTAGGTTGTTTACGTATGGCTAGGGAGTGTTATTATTGATATTGTATTATTCATGTATAACTATGCCATATAATTATGTGCACGTTGTTTTTATCCATTCTGGAGGGTTGGCCCTTCCGGCGGGATTTGTGAAGAGTGAGACTTGGTCAACGTGCCTCTAGATATTTCATGCGTTTTTTCCGCCGGGAAACCTCTAGAGTTATGTTAAAATTCAGATTATCCTTGTTTGGCTCGGGATAGATTGGATCTTGTCTGTTTTGTTTACGGCGTCTAGTCTAATTTCGGTTTGACCGGCATTTTACTGAAATGGTTTTCTTGAGAGAGTTCGGCTAACCCGCCTCCGCTAAAACAAAATTTCCGCCGCATAAACTTAACAGAGAAAACGTTTGTTGTTTGGTACTGTCCGAACGTTATCCTGGTGGTTAATAGTTGGGAGCCACTGCCGCCGGGAAGATAACGGCTGAGCCGAGAAACGAACTCACCCATTCCTATATTGAGGCATTTCAGTAATCTGTGTAGCTTATATCAAAGGCGCTGGTCCGCCGCAGAGAAAAGACAATAGATCCATAGTAGCGTTGGTCGCCGGGTTTAGTTCTTTCATAACAAGACGGGATGAAGTCAGTGTTGGTCACTTAGGTAAGAAGTTATATACACATAATATAACACATGATATGCTACTAACTACTCACTTGCATTTCTGGGGTATGTAATTAACCTAAGGGGAACTAAGCTTGTATAGTGTTATTCAACTCTTCTTTCTCTTTATTGTTGGAGATTTTTAATATTAGCTTTTCCAGCCTAGCATGTCCTTATGAGCATTGATTCTTGGAATTTTCTCACCCTCAGGTTCGCAGTTGGGACACCTAGGAGGATCTGCATCTCCCTGGCGGGAGGGAGTATGGATAAGAGTGCCTTTGCGTTTTGCTCTGCATTGGGGTGCAAAAATTTAGCGGTCATTGGGCATCTTCTTTGTGTTAAGTGTGTACCTTGTTTGGATCGATCTCGTGGTCGTTGGCTTTCCAAATCTTGCCCCAAGTGTTCAGTTTTACGTAATACATGCTTAACCCATTCAGATGGACAGTGTAAGACAATTTTGCTCCATACATAGTCAGTTTATGTAACGTACTGTAAGACAGTGGCCCATAAATCTTTACAGTTGGATGATCAGTTATTAGAGGATTTTCTTAAAAAGCCTTCAGTTACTTCGCCCCCTGCGGCTGATAATCGTGACACTCCCTCCCGCCACCCTAAGCGACCAAGGACCAAGAAACCGCCGGACGTACCCTCCTTGTCTTCCCGGCGTGATCGGTCCCGCTCTCCCAGAGTTACTTCTAGGCCCAAGTCGCCAACTGTTCAACAGGCGTCTAAGAAGAAACGTTCTGACTTCGCCGCCGCACTCTCATCGGCCGATGATACAGACAAACGAAAGCACTCCAAAAGATCCTCCTCATCAAAGACGGCGGCGCAGTTACCGCCACCTAAGCCGGAACACAAGTCTTCGTCACGCCAGGAGGCACAGTTAGCAATGTCTCAGGTCACTCTCACTGCTTTACCATCCCACACCGAGTACAACCTGAACATAAGGTCTTTCCAGTATTGGGATCGGAGAGGGGCAGCAGCATTGTGTCTCGCCGCCAGGAGGATGAGTGCTCCTCTGACCGGCCCGCATCATTTCAAGAGCCCATGGAGTATGAGATACCGGATCTGAACCTGCGGGACCTTTCTGAGTTCAACGTTCTCGACTCACAAACAGAAACACACGATGCCGCTGCCTGGGCTGGCGAGTCTCGGTTGGAGGCTTTCCAAGCACCCCCAGCCCAGTCATCGGGATCCATTTTACACCATCAAGGAGTACACGTCGAGGAGGAGTCACCTGGCCAGCGACCTTCTTCTCGGCACTCAGGAACGCAGGACTCAGAGATGTCCCAGTCCGCATCCCAATCAGACCAAGAACGTGGGGTTTATATTTTAAGTGTACAATTACAGGAGTGGCTAGACCTTATGAAGCAGGTGAAGGGTGAGCGACAGGTTAAAGTTTCAGCACCTGTAGCCCCGGCAGTGCGATTTCTAGTGCAGGTGCCAGTTCAAACTCAGGTTGACGTAATCATGCCTCCCCCACTGTCACTCCGGCAGCTACCATGTCGGGAGCCGCGGCAATTTTGCCTTATAATCTGAAGTTGTTCTCTGATATGCTACCTCCCCCACTTGACCGATCAATTCCTTTTAAGGGCCCTATGCCCCTGTTATACAGACCTGATACATCTTGGTCTGTCATTAAGCCTAACCGCCCAGAGGTCGCACAGCCCACGGTTACAGGTGAGTCCCCTGTTCTGGATCATTGGGTAATAGAGGTGAGTGAGGCTAAGAAACTTAGGGCCAAGAACCAATCTGGTGAGGTACTTGATGTTATTGTGAAAGCTATTCCCACCATTTATAATCCTGAATATTTTGTCTACATGCCATCCCCTGCCTTGCCTCCCGCTTCCTCAGGGAAACTCTTTTCAGATTGGACGAAGTCAGATTGGTTCAATGATATGACACTTTTACAGGGTATGACCCCAGAGTTGAATTCAGGGACTATGCTGGTACATCAGTCGTTCACATTCAAGGGGGGGAGTCAGGGCCGTGGGCGGCATGGGGACAAGAGGCCCAGCTGTTTGCCAGCACTATCACTAATAAGAGCAGTCATCAGCTCCCGCAAGAGGACAATCATTGGTTCTCTATGCCGGTAGGCAAGGCGGAAGGGATCCCACAACATATTTTTGACTTTTTGGGGGCCCCTAAATTATCACTCTGTCAGTTGTCTGAACCCTTTTGTTCTCCCACACAGGTCCAGATTGATAAAGATTTCAAGATGAGGCAGAAAGCCTGGAGACTAGCGTCCCAATACCTGCTCAGCCGCCAGCTTGCGGCCTCTCTGGCCAGGACGACTGAGTCGGTCACAGACATTGGCACCCAGAAGGCTCTTTCTCTTACTAGGCGCCTCCTTCTCCAGAACTCCATTCAGTCCCTTGGGGATATCCGAACTGCTCTCTTTGAGGTGGTAAGGGTTCGTCAAGAACTGAGGGTTTACCTGGTACGGAGACTCCATATAGAGATCAGTAGGAGACTAATTATATCAAATGTCTTCATTAAAACTCTTTCTTCTGACGATACCTGGCGCACGGTCAATTTCCTATTAGACTCTCAACCTGCCACTACTTCTAAACCAAAGGGTGAGCAATCATTTAAGACAAAATTCAATGCTAAGTATTTCGTGGTCAGTCCCAATCCTTTCAGTCATCAAAAACTCACACAACCCCTGGAAGTAGCGGCGCGTCTCGAGGGCGAGGTCAGTCCAGGGGTAGAGGGCGTTGGTTCAGGGTACAGTTTAGGTGTAAAACCGGTAGCGATGGTAGCAAGGCGCCTCTCATCCCCCCATTCCTAAACCAGAGTAACAACCCTCCAATCCAGAAAACTGAGACACCACAAGGCTCTCTCACTCCCAGTGCCACGGCAAAGCGAGCCGGACTCGAGAGTAGTACTGCCGGACAACACCAGTCATGTGACTGGCAATTTCCGGGATTGTCATCGGGCATGGTCCCAGCAAACATGGGCAAGCTCAGTGGTCCGGAAGGGCTTCTCATGGCGGTGGTCCCGGCGACCCCGTTTACGTATCCCCACAGAGCTCAATCGTGTTTCATTAGAGGTGGGATATGTCGTCAACGAGATGACCCTAAAACAGATCATTATCCCCAGTCCTTTGTCACAACCTGTGTTCACATCCCGGTTATTCCTGGTGCCAAAAAGGGACAGTGTTCAGATGAGGCCAGTGATTGACCTGTCCTATCTGAACACCCATATTCACAATCAGTCGTTCAGGATGCTGACTGTGAATCAGATCAGATTGACACTCCCACCGCAGGGTTGGATATGTTCCATCGATCCAACAGAAGCCTACTGGCATGTCCCCATCAACAATCGTTTTCAGAAATATCTAGCTTTGCGCAACGGGGATCAAACGTTTGTCTTTCAAAGAATGCCCTTTGGTCTAAATCTGGCACCCCGAATTTTCACAAAATTAGTCCGACAGGCTTTGCTATCATTGCTAAATCAGGGAATCATGGTGTTATGGTGTTTCGACGACTGGTTAACCCTCTCCGACATATGACGCGATTTTGAGCCTATTGGGGATATTTCAAAACCTTTTTTACCATCAGGGGTATTTAGAAACCTTTAGTTTAGTTATTTTAACCTCTGCAGTTGTCTTTGAGTTAGCTGTGGGCAGAAAACTAATTTTGGAAAGGTAATTATAAGAGTGAGAGAACTCTATTTCTTATTGCTAATCTGGCAACCTCTGCATCATAAATGCGGGAAAGTGTTAATAGTAGGTCAATCCAAGGTAATTTGCCTCAAACATGTACAACAGGTGTTAACTCATGTAGCTGCCTTGGGGTTCAAGGTGAACTTAGCAAAGTCCCCTTGATCCCCACCAGGAAAATCCAATGGGTGGGCCTTATTTGGGATACCGAGTTGCTTACTCTGAGTCAGAGCGAGGACAACCGTCAGATATTTCGGAGGAAACTCTTTCGGTTTCTTCATTCTCTGACGACAATGAGGAGAATCTGGGAATCACTGGTGGGCTCACTCAATTGGATACAGCTGACGGTCCCGTTAGGTCGTCTGAAGGTAAAACAAATTATTTTGGAAGTAAACAGGTGCTTTCCGCTGTTGCCAGCGGAAACACTGCGGCAAAATTCCAAAGTTAATCCACAACCTCCTGGCGGCTTGGGCGAAGCCAGAAGTAATTCACTCCTCCTTGACATGGACAGCTCCTCCTCCGACGGTCTGGATAGATACGGACGCGTCAGGTACCATGGGGTGGGGTTACCAATCAAACCTAGGTCATCAGGGTCAGGGTCTATGGTCCAGGTCAATTCATCTTCATATCAATGCTAAGGAGTTGTTAGTCTCCCTATTCCTTTTACAGGAGCACGGCATCAGCCAGGCGGGAAAGTCCCTAGCCTTCAGAATGGACAATCTGACTGCAGTGACATGTATTCAGAAGCAAGGGTCAGCGAGATCTCGAGTGCTACAAGAGTTGTCAGAAAAGATCTTTCGACTAGCTGCAAGGCTAGAGATTTATCTTCATGCAACATATCTGCCCGGCGTGGCGAACGTTTGGACAGACGCTCTGTCTCGGAGACAGAGCACTTAAGTAGAATGGGTCCTCAAGCATACTGTCTTTCAAGAGATGATTGCAGAGCCCTCTTGTTTGCATCAGAGGCATATCACAAGTTGCCTCAGTACCTCACACGCCGGAGTCAGACTCCAGCGGGAGATCCGGACGCATTTCTGGTAGACTGGAACAAATGGATCTCCATTTATCTATTTCCGCCTCCAGACGCATCCTTAATGTGCAAAGTAGTTCACAAACTACGGGGTTATCGAGGCATGGTCTCGATGATCGCGCCGTTGTGGCCGGCCCAAGTTTGGTACAATCAATTGAAGACGTGGTGCGAGAACCTGGTGTCTCTCCCGATCTCGTACTTCCACTTAGACACAATTGGAAACCTCAAGACCTCGCTGACTTTCGCCTTGTGGATATTCAGAAGGACAAGTGGTTAAGCCAGTTTGGGGAAGCCGTGACTCACAAGTTGAAAATCAGTATGCTCAATCAACACAAAGACAGTATCAATCTCATTGGAAGTCATTCACTACCTGGATCGTAGAAACTGACCAACAACAGTCCTCGGTGGCACTGGTGTTTAATTATTTAAATTACCTCTTTGATTTGCAAAAGTTGTCAGTTGTCACATTAAGGAATCACCTCACTGCAATTCGGACACCCTTTTTTCGATTTAACTGGTCTGTCCGTGCCAGAGGCGGAGGAGAAGGGGTTCATGCGGTCTTGCTTCCAGCTTCGCCCTTCTCCACGTCAACTCACAACCACCTGGTCTCTTGATTTGACCCTTGAAATGCTTCATTCCCGTAAATATTGTCATAATCTTCCTTATGAACTAAGACTTAAGAAAGCCATTTTTCTAATGGCATTGGCCACGGGTGATAGGGTGTCTGAGTTGGCGGCGATGATTTCGGAGCCATATTATGTATGCTTGAATCTCAGCCATCTCAGGCAGGGTCCCTCTGGGTTTCACGGACAGGTAAACGTCTCCAAAAACGACAGCTGGCTGCGTTATTAGTAGGGGTGATTAGAGAGAGTATTCCGGGCGTTCTTGCTAGATCACACGATATCCATAAGTGGGCTGCCTCACTCAGGTTCTTACATAATTACTCACTCGATGATATTCAACAGACCAAGCGGTGGTCGCCCAATCATACATTCCTGACACGTTACCTGTCCGTTAATCTCATGAAACCTTCTCGCACATGTATAGCATTAAGGCAGATAGTCTAGTTTTAAGCTATTTTTGTATAAGAAAAGGAGGGGTGTGTGTCCTAGCTAAGGCCTCTAACCTGCCTCTTATGTGATACAACATGATAATGAGAATTAGGGTCATGTGATAACCCATTCCTTAGACTAAAGTAAGTTTAGTCAGGACATTTTTATTTATACTTTATGTATGGCAATAGAGTATGAATTTATGCTCATTAATCTTAAGGATAGGATTAAGGGCAATGTACAAATCTATTTGCAATAGAGTATCTGTAGGCCATATATATATATAGGCCACCAAATTATCAGTATTTTCTAAGAGACAAGATTTTGATTTATTTATGTATTCATAAGCTAAAATGTATAGTTTATGTGTGTAACTCCAACTGTTCTGTCAAACGTAACGGTGCTACACAACAGGCAACCTTTAAGAGACGCCGCCTGTAAACTATTTTATTATTTTTATATTAAACGATGAACTTTTTCTTACGTGTTTCTCTATAAACCTTAGTAATTTGTTAGTGGTTATGATATACCTGATGAATGTCCCCCTCCAGACTTGAAATATCAGGCGCATCGTCAAAGATGAAGGGGCCACTAATAAATTATATGTTTGAGTCCCGAAGGGAAGAAGGAAAACCTAATATTTAGTAGTGGCCCCGGAATCATTGACGATTTTGGCCCTCCCTTCCATCCCCTTCCCATTCATCTGCTATATTTGGAGAGTCTTGATATATCAGGTTAAGGGCGAGTGATCGCTTCGATGAGTGAGGCGAAGCGTGCGGAAATAGCAAACGCATGAGAAGCCATGAAGCGCATAGCTAAGATCAAGTTTAATTTTTATTTTCCATAATTGTTTGCTAGTTTTTTCTAGTAGTGGTACCCACATCATATAAGACGAGCCCATGAGTGATTTTTTAGAGCATTTCGCTCACGATGTGTGGCAATTGTATTTTGATCTCTACCGGGCGGGAAGTTTGAAAGACAAGCTTGAGTTCAAAGATTGGCCATAAACAATGTTAAGGAGCATCGTCAATGATTCCAGGGCCACTACTAAATATTAGGTTTTCCTTCTTCCCTTCGGGACTCAAACCTATAATCGGGGTCCCATCTATAACTTCCCCCCTAGCCCTAGGTTGCCATCACTCTTTCCTTGAATCTCGCCATAATGCTCGCATATTTATCGCATTTATTGTCTATGTGAGGCTTAATTAATGCTGTGTAATATTAATATCAAACGTCAAACATTGAGCTATTGTCAGTACCTTCTTTACATTCAAGTACCGGGTACCTTCTTAACATTCAAATTGGACATCCGAATATCGAATGTCAAATATCGGCCTATTGTCAGTAGCCTATCTTTTTTTATATTCAAATTTTGAATATCAAACATCAAACATCTAGCTATTGTCAGTATCTTTTTTTAAATTCGAATTGGAAATACTGTAGGATTTGTTTTTTACACCATATCCGTAAGGAGGGTTATGGAGATCCAATTTTATTTTCAACCATCTTAACAATTTTACCAACACACCTAAGCTTCATTAGATGCTGAAATAGCTTCTCAAATATCTGCACCCTGGCCGTGAATCGAACCCGTGAATCGAACCCAGGACCCTTGGGCTATGAGGCAGGCATGTTACCACGAGACTAATGAAAGTGCCTCACTTAGCCTGGTAGTCTAAGTGTATTTTGGCATAGAGTTCAGTTTAGGATAACCTATTTTCACTGACTTTACATCACTTCAACATCGGGATAGCGAAGGCTCCGAACAATCAGAGAGGAACTAAGCCTGAGCCGAAACGACCGTGAGTCCTTCAGAGAGACGGGTAGGGAGAAGGGAGTTTGCCGGGTTCACACATAGACGAATCGGTGCCCGAGTCCAACGCGAGTGATGAAATTTGGCTATTCGGCAATGACTCGTCAATACTCTGCAACACTCGTGTATACTCGTGGTACACTCTTGTATACTCTCCGTGTATTGGGGTGTGCCCTGGGTACTCGCCACGTGGCCCAAAAATTTAAAACAGGCATGAAATTTCTTGTCTCCGTCACGAGTCCGACGATAGTACGTGTAGACTCGTGCACTTACGTGTATACTTGTGTAAACTCGTGTGTGACTCTGCGTAACTCTTCCTTACTTGTGGTGAATCGTGTAACATTCTTTGTGATTTGTCCTCGAGCATGGACATTCCGATATTGGCGAGTCAACAAGACTCAACATGTGTCTACACGAAACAACACGTGTGCAACACGTGTCACCAAGAGTTGAACAGAAGAATATGAGTGCCAATATTGTGTAACCTAGGTCTACACGAGTCAAACACGAGTGTAAACACGAGTCTACATGAGTAACCTAGAATCACTCAGAAATAAGCACGAGTGTATCACGAGTAGGCGAGAGTGCAATGTGGAGTACCGTTATTTCAAACAAGTTTGACGAGTTAAAACGAATTTACACGGATGCAACAAGAGTCTATTTTTTTTTTTTTTTTTTTTTTTTTTTTAAGAGACAATGAACGGAGGAAGGAAAAACACAGATAAAACAAAAAGGTCCATGTGCCTAAAGGCATCCTCCATTCATAAAATGTTTGTAACAACTGGATTTAAACATTTGTTGATTGTAAGTTTGTGGAAAGCAATTCGAGGGAAGTGAATTCCAAAGAGTAGTAGCTCTGGGGATAAATGAATTCTGATAAGCAGAAGTTCTGCATTGTGGAGGAGAAAGTGTAAATTCATGGGCGCTCTCAGCTGCCCTAGTTCTACGGGGAAAGATGTGGAGAGGCGGCACAATTGAAGCAAGTTCCTCGGAACAATTGCTGTGAAAATATCTGTAGAATAATGCAAGGGATGCAACGTTTCTTCGTATGGCTAATGTAGGAAGGTCCTGTGTGATTGCAGGGTTATTGATTAATCTAATAGCTTTATTTTGAATTTTGTCCAACTGCCTCAATGCAACCACTCCACTTCCACCCCACAGAGGTGAACAGTAATCCATCTGAGAGCGCACATGACTTTTATATATTACGGCCAACTGCTCGTCAGTGAAGAATTCTCGAACTCTGTACAGGAGTCCCAGTTTTTTAGAGGCATTCTTAGCAATGCTTCTAACATAATGTGTCCAGCTCAAGTTAGTAGTTAATGTTACACCGAGAATGTCAATACTAGGGGAAGTGGGAATATTTACATCATTAACAAATATATGGGAGTCAGTGAGATTCTGTCGGTTAGAAAATTGAATGTACTTGGTTTTCTGTGCATTAAAGGAAACTAGATTCTCTTGTCCCCATTCATTAATTCTAGAAAGGTCCTGGTTCAGAGAAATTGCAGTGTTTATTTTTGAATTTATAAGATCGGGTTGGGTGAAAGAATTGGTAAATGTGAAGGAACTGTGGAGTGTTGAGTCATCTGCGTAGGAATGTATTGGATTATGAGTGGTAGATATGAGATCATTGATATGAATGAGGAACAGAGTTGGGGCCAAAACTGATCCCTGGGGAACACCAGCATTTATTGAGTGAAATTGAGAATAAAGGCCATCTACCATTACACGTATTTTTCTGTTATGAAGATAAGAAGAAATTAGTGGAACTAATGATGCAAGGCCGTAGTGTGACATCTTCGACAATAAGGATTGATGCCAGACTCTATCAAATGCCTTTGATATATCCAGTGCTATTGTATGTGTTTCACCATGTTGGTCTGTAGCTTGGTTGATTTGATGCGTAAGAAGGCAAAGAATGTCTGCAGTTGATCGACATCGTCTAAAACCATATTGCCTATCACTGATTAATTTATTATTCTCCAGATGCTTAATTATGTGATTATTTAATATAATTTCAAAAACTTTGCCAAGAGTGGAAGTTATAGCTATTGGTCTGTAGTTTGATGGATCTGAAGAGGCACCTTTTTTAGGAACTGGATGGATGTTTGCTTCTTTCCAGGTTACTGGGAAGCATGAGGTATGAGTACACAGACGGAAAAATTTTGCCAATACAGGAGCGAGCACCAAGGAGCAATTCTTAAGTACTATTGGAGGAATTTCATCTGGACCAGGAGCCTTATCTACTGAGAGATTCTGCAAAATAGTGTTGACATGTCTGGTGTGGATCTTAAGTGAGGGAATTTCAGGTGAATTAAAATTAAGTACAGGGACATCTTGATTTATTTCATCTAAGGTTGAGTTGGTGGAGAAAATATCTGCAAGAAGGTTAGCTTTACCTCGTGGGTCACTTACAAGATTGCCAGTCGGAGATTTTAATGGTGGAATGGATGAAGCAGTAGTGAAGTTGGATTTGAATGAGTTAAGAGTAGACCAAAATATTTTGTTATCATTTGGATTATTTAGAAGTTTATTTGCCTGCTTATGGAGAAAGTTTGATTTAGTTAGGTTTAATACAGTTTTGGCATGATTTCTGATGTTTCTAAAGTAATTAAAGGCTTCATGTGTTTTTGACCTTGTGTATGCATTGTAGGCTATTGCTTTTTGTTCAGTTACTCTAGCACAATTATGGTCAAATATGTGTGTAACACGGATCGAACGATAATAAACATGAACCTATAAGAACCTACACGAGTGGTGGAGTGTATCCCGAGTGGTGGCAACACCGCTTGAAGAGTTGGCAGCCGCGCCGTCCATGCAGCCGCCTCACGCCCCTATTTAAAGGGACCCCCCACAACGCCTCAGCCCATTCCGCCACCACAGTACACAAGGCACACAATCTGCCTCTCTGACCTGCCCCATCTACCCACGCTGCCCTTCGCCATGCCCTTCCCTGACAAGAAGAAGAATGTGACCACCATGAAGTCTGCCAGCCCTCGACCTGTCCCGCCGAAGGTGAAGTTTACTAAACGTGTTGTCAAGCCTGGCCAATTGCAACCCCGTGACGCACCACCCAAATCGCACCGCCTAGCCCCAAACCAGCAGACACGTGATGCGTCGCCTGAGATAAATTCTGACTCAATAATAGATGATAGCCAGGCCCCAATTATTAACATTGGTAGTCAGCAAATCGGCGACGATGCCGATGCCCTGTTAGACGACGACGAGACGCAGATGGATAACGAAAACAACATAATTATACACAGAGGAAACGGGCAGGTCTTCCCAGGACAACCTAGGCAACTCACAGGAGTCCCAGAACACCCTGGACGATGACATACCCGTGTATGGTGCTATAAAGAAAAACAAACTGACCCGGATCCTGTTTGACGACGAGACAGAGGACATGCTGGTAGACTGGGTGAAGGATAACCCCATGCACTACCAGAAACGCCTCAAGGTGTAGAAGGACAGCAGGAAGAAGGTGCGTATGTTCGAGGAGAAGGCTGCCACCCTGCTACCTAGTGTCACAGGTAAGTACCCCAAACAAAGCTTTCATTATGTTATTTTAGTGTTAATAATTTTTGTAATACCTTATTGTTGTGTACTTGGTTCTATTACAGGTATTTCATACGTTAAATACATAATGATTTTGTTCAAATGTTAACAGTGCCATAAATTATAGGCTGTGTTGCCAATATCTCCTACATTGCATTCAATTTGTATGTTTTCATTCTTGAATATAGATTTGAATATGCACCTATCTTTTACCTGTTCACGACGATATATAAATAATTTATACATTATGTCCAGTGCCTAGTAACTGTTTAAGTTCCCCCAGGAGCAAATCTGAACAAATGGGTGACGGGCATGCGGACGCAGTATGCCAAGCTTACTGACGAGTAGAGTGGTGCGGGCACACCTGGGACAAGTGAGGGGCGGCCAAGGTCAGCGAGGGACGACTGGATTTTAAACAAGTTCTCCTTCCTGAAAGGGCATATTGCCCGAGTCAAGACCCTGGTCACAGCTAAGGTGAGAACACTAATATACGGTACATACCTAATATGTGTGCCAATAATAGATACATGGGAAATTATAACAACAAGTAATCAACAGCAACAATATATAAAAGTTATCGTTTGTAAAACAAAAAAGTGTTATAATATGCTCCCATTTACCTAATAGTGTCGGTTATAACATATTTAACGTTGCCATATATACTTATTTTGTGATTTATTGTAGGTATACATTTATAAAGGAAGGCTTGATATAAACATCATATGGATTTATATATTAATATTTATTAGCAATGTACATATAAGATAATTTCATTTGTCATCATAATTATGTAACGCCACACCTTCGTCTGCGAATTAATATACAATTGATATATATTAATGAAATACTAAATATATGACTTTCTTTCAGTTCCAACAATCAGAGCAGCACGCCCCCCACCCCTCTACTGCCAAGCCCGGGGAGACAACAGAAGACCCAGAGTGTGGTGAGGGTGACTCCTCTGGCATGCCCCCGCCCTATGGGACACCTGCCGCCCCAGGCACCATCTCGAAGAAGCGCCGCAGAAGCGCCGACACGAGCCCACCTGTTGAGGTAAATATTAAATCATTGTTAACATAATTCATAACGAGAGTATTCCTATTAATTATATTTTGTTGGAGGCTGGAAACTGCTGACACGAGCCAACCTGTTGAGGTAAATATGAAAGCCTTGTTAACATAATTCATAACGAGAGTATTCATATAAATGATATTTTATTATATATATTATATTAGTATATAATTATAGTATATTATGTTATATTATATTATTATATTAATATAGTATATTATTATATATTTTATTGGAGGCTGGAAACTGCTGTATGAATATATATTAATCTATTATATTAGTATATATAGTATAGTATATTATATTATATTATTATATTAATATAGTATATTATTATATATATTACATTATATATATTAATATATTATATTATTATATCTATTACATTATATAATTATATTATTAATATTATTATATATTAATATATAATTATAACATGTTTTTAACCAAGAACATTTTGTTTCTCTAGTTGTCTGGCAAGCAGGATGAGCTGAGGGAAGACATGGCCACCCTGGTGTCAACCCTGTCCTGTAAGCAGACATGGTACTCCCCGTTTGTGACCTACTTGGAGCAGCAGCTGAACATCCTGCCTGACGAAGTAGGAGATACATTGTCTAGGAAAATGATGATGCTCGTGCTGCAGGCCAGGGAAGACATGGACCCCCTGTCACCCTATCAACCCAATAAATAACCTCAGGCCATCCCCCAAGCACAACAACAGCAGCCCCCAACCCATCCACAGCAGGCAGAACCGTCAATGGGGGTAGCACGCGTGTCCCCAGGTTTCGCCACTCCCTCGTTCTCTGATATGATGGCGGCCTCATTCAGGTCCCCTGTACCTGAGTGGTGGGGGGGGGGGGTCTCTAACAGCCACACATGGCACCAACTTGCCCATCCCTTCTAGTCTTCTACCCCTAGCAGGCCTCCAACACCTGGCAACTTTCTGCAGTACACCAGGATGAACACTCCAGCCAACACCCCCAGGCATGGGCATGACTAAACTGTAAAATGTACAAGCTAGTCATAAACCCCGGTGATGGGGATGACGCTGAATATTATTGTTATGATTGTAGCATTTAAGGAAATTTTCTACTTTTTTATGTAAAAATATAATGAATGTGACTCCAGCTTTTGTTTTGCATCCAAATAATATTTACAGTTTTTTTAATCCTAAGTTTCAATAACCACTTCACTTTACTCAACTTTAAAATGTCTTTTTAACAGACACACAAACAAGTAATATGAATTAAATACTTTTTGGAAGATTAGATACAATTAATAATTATAATGATTAACCAATTGGAAGAACATAATTAAAGGGAAGAACATACTGTATAATGCCAATAGGCTGAAACATATGATAAGACTTTTATGGATATACAGAATGGAATATATACAAAGAAAATATAATAAAGATTTGTACCTAGAAAAACATACAAAACCTATGAGACAAATATAAATATAAACATATCGAATATATAAATCTTTCTGAAAGCACATAGACAAACCTAAAACAAGGATAACTCGAAATGTATAATATATAGAAAAAGTATAATAATTATAATTAAAAGACTTGAAAAACATTAGCAAAATTTGAGACTAAACATTGAATGAAATCATACTAATGAACATAATTGGTTAAATATATATCTATCTATCTATCTATCTATATGCTCAGGCCCAATCCCCATTTTGGGGGTAGCCGACTCAAGACAGAGCAAGAACAGGGAAAACACAAAAACAACATAAAACAAAAAATAAACACTGATAAAAAACACAAACTCACACACATCCTAAATAGATATAGAAAATAAATAATTATGTACGAGGATTCTTAATATTGATAAATATGAGAAGGGTATACAAAGGTCATGATGAACCGGGAGATGCTTGAAGAGGTTATAGACATTACAACAAAGAATCCCAACATATTATGGTTACATACCTTTAGATCATGTCATTCTGCCAGGAGACACTCCCCCTTGGTAATGAATAGTAGTCGGTGAGGTGCTGCCGTTGAATCTTGGCCTGGGCTGTCACGACATTCCCGGTGAGTCTCTGCAGGGGGTTCATCCTCTCCACATCCTCCCTCCACGCCCCAGGAATGACAGCATGCGTCACAGGGTCCTCCTTGTCCAGTAGGGTGTCGTGGTGACCAGGGTACCTCACCCGTATAAGGTTGTGCATACAGCAGCACGTAAATACCACTGACTCGACACGGGACGGGTGGAGGGGTATATTGCCGAGAAGGCACCTGAACCTGAGATTGGGAGAGAATGGTTATGATCATGTATAGTTAAATACTTTATTGTAGTTATAGTTAATATTATTACGGTGGCATATAAATGGTCTTGTCATATATCATGTCGCATCGACGAAATAACTTCACATTACCATACGCTTACCTGGAGGACATGATACCGAAGGCATTCGCCACAACGCGGCGAGCCCTGGACAGACGGTAGTTGAAGATCCGTTGAGGTACAGTGAGGTGGCGGGAAGAGTGTGACTTCATCAACCACCTTCGCATGGGCAAGGCGTCGTCACCTACCAGAAAGTACGGAACAGGTGTGTCGTCGTTGGCCAGAGGTTCGGCAGCAGGGAGTCCCAGGGTGCACTGATCCAATGCTGCTCTGATGTTTGTCCTTAGAAAAAAACCTCCATCTGAGCAGCTACCGTGATTACCTATGTCGCAGTAGAGGAATTTGTAATCTGCATCTACTATATCCACGAGCACGATGGAGTGGAAGCCTTTGTAGTTATAAAATTCAGTTCCGCCTTGTGGAGGGCATCGGATGGCGCAGTGCTTTCCGTCGATGGCACCAACGGCATGGTGGAAATCCCACCGTTTGGAGAACTCCCTGGCAACCTCCTTCCACTCCGCCGGGGTCCTGGGGCAACGTATAACCTCCTGCTGGTATTCTGCAATGATGGCCTCGCATGTTTCAGGCACAATGATGGAGATGGTGTTCCGGGCCACACGGAACGCGTACTGCAGGCTAGAATAGGAGTCACCCGTGGCCAGGTAGCGGAGTGTGATTGCCAATCTCAGCCCAGGTGACAATCCTCCATCCAAAAGGTGTCCTGCTTCTCTATCCTTGGCCCCTCACATTCCACCAACTCCCTAAACATGACTTGGCCCACACGCAGGAAGTTCTTGAAGGCTTTATGGTCCTCTGCCTCAAACTCCTTCAGGAGTTGCTCGTGCACACCGAACTGTGGCCGTCTCAATAACCAACTCCTTGCCCAAACTGTCCTTGGTTTCCTTTGCCGTTGACGTCTGCGTTCAGCTAGTGCCGCCTCACCTTCCTCAATGTCTATGAGATCCATCCGCATCTTCAGGAGTAACACCCTAGCTACTGTGTTGCGGCGATTGCTGGACATGGTTTGTGGCTGTATCCTGTCGGTCTTCTTTGCGTGGTGTCGAGTGGTTGAGTGGCAATGGTTGGTGGTGGGGGCTGCTTATATATGGATTAGGGCACAATGTGCACAATGTGTGGACTCTCAACGACTCTTGCACATTCGCGGTACACTCTCAAAGACTCGCGTAGATCCGTGTTGTAATCGTGTAGACCCGTGTTCCATTCGTGTTGATACGCGTAAAACTCTTGTTGACTCATGATGACTCCTACCTACTCTTTGTTTTCGTACCCTGGAATGTGACCGTTTTTTTTTTAAATTTCTAGCACTCGTGCCTGGTTCGTGTTCAACTTGTGATGACTCTCATTGACTTGTGTTAACTCTTGAATACACACGTGTTGACTAGTGTAGACTCTTGTAGTCTCTTGTTTCACTCGTGTTGACTCTGCCTCATTTGCTACTCGTGTAAGAATCGGCCTCCACCAACGCCGATAATGGACGAGTGTCACTCATGTTGGACTCGGGCACCGATTCGTCTATGTGTGAACCCGGCTTTAGCCAATTGAGCGTGCTACCACACACTAGAATGGCCCAGTAGCCAACTCGTAAGGAGAACTGGCAACTCCCCACACACAACCACAGTTTTGTTTTCACAAGTCTCACAACACTCCTAGTTTTCTCCTGCCCCCTTACTTTCCCTGTAGGATTTGGTTTCTACACCATGTAAGGAGGGATATACTAATTACCTACAATCTCTTCTACACGCTGCAATGTTGCATCTCTTTCCCTCAACTATAGCTATTACAACAATCAGTATTTTTGAGAGCTCTCTCAGTGTATACCCCCTCCCTTGTGGAGAGTGTGAGGCACCCACCTTTCAAAACAGTGCCACTCCTATTCTGTACAACCCCAGAATTGGCAAATTTTCAATCTTTCTTCTACTCAACAAGTGAACTCTGGAACTCTCTCCTTCAATCAATCTTTCCTTCATCCTATGATTTAGACTGCTTTAAACTTTGTGTGTCCAGGCATTTTGACTCCAACGTCCCTTGAATTTGGCTCTGTCACTCTTTTGGCTTTGGGAGAGACACTTGTTACAGGCATCCTGCCTTTTGTCACCTCCATACACATAGACAAAACAAATAATACTTGGAAAAACATTTTTAATTTGAAGTTAGAATATATTATGTACATACAGTATGCAAATTAAAAGCGATGATATGTAATCAGCTATATATGGCTTTCTAATATTCCCAAGAGAGAGAGAGAGAGAGAGAGAGAGAGAGAGAGAGAGAGAGAGAGAGAGAGAGAAGGGAGGGGGAGGGAGATTGGGATGGTAGAAGAAAGGGAGGGGAAGGTAGGGAAGGAGATATGGATGGTAGAAGGAAGGGAGGGGCCGGTAGGTAGGGAGGGAGGGATGATAAAACGAAGGGAGCGAGGAGGGATGAATGTTAGAAGGAAGCGAGGGAGGGATAGTAGAAGGAAGGAAGGGAGGTGGGAGGAGGTAGGTAAGGATGGATAGATAGAGAATATATATACCGGTAGGAGAGGTTGAATCACGAGCAAAGACGATCGCGGGAGTAGGTCTATAGACTCTATATCGAATAGGCTATTATGATAAAGTAGCACTTTACTATCCCTTTGCCTAGCGTAGTCAACGAGGTGACAGAAGCAGGGAATCAGTTAAAACCAGGATTATAAAATGTCAATTGGAAATAAAACACACCAAGTTAATCATTAGACAAAACCGAGTTAAGAGAATCGAGTAAAATGTAGCCGTGTTTTGGTGTGTTTTGAGATGTTGTATTGTGAAGTGTCATATAATAGTGTTAATGTTGCACTATTTTGGTCTGGGAGCTGTTTACTACATCATAGGATGATGACATGTACGATATTACTACGTCGTGTTAGCCAGGGTTAAAGGTACTTTCACACATTCACGATGTTGGTCCCGATGTACCCCGATTTGAATATCGGGACACAACGTGGTGCAATTCCCAACGTGTCGGGGTCATCGGGGAGCGGCGTGTTACCCACGGTGCGGGACATGGCAAATCGGGCTTGGCCACCAAAGTTTTGGATTTGTTCAAAAAATTTGCACGATGGACTTTTGGCATGGTATCATCGGGTACATCGTGTTGTTGACGTTTGGACGGCGTGTTGAGCACCGGGTTTCATCGGTATACACGTGTTCGCATCTGGGTGCATCGGGAACATTAACCCTTAAAGAGCGGCGCCCGGCTATAGCCGGGCGCCAATTTGCAGCAAGTTAGGAGCATTATTATGGCTTTTAAAGGGTTAAAATCGAGTGCAAATGGCCGGGAGCGCAGCGGGCCACACGTCCGACTCCCAGGGCCTACTGCCGCCCACTAACTCACCCTCCCTGTGTTCTCGAGAGGCCAGCAGTGTAGCCAGTAGTGAGCGTAGCTGGGAAAAATATACCGCTATACGCTAAACTCCCATGTTACTGGTACCACTGTATGAGAACCACGAGTGCTACGTAGCTCATTCTGGTCTCATTTTGAAGCTTTAACGCCTAGTTTTTTGCTGAATACATTTCTTTTCATGAAGATACTTGATATATCATTCAGAAGGGCCTGAATATGCTCAAATAAGCCCAAAACCCCCCCGCTAGTTAAGGGTTAAAGGGTTGTTTTTAATCCCCAAAAAACAAGAACAAATATATAATGTTTTGGTCATGCTGCCTAAGCCAAACTGCAGCTGAATCCATGCAATAGTTTAGGAGATATCGGTGTTTGAATGCAAATTATTAGCGCCGTGGCGAAATTACCCCGTCTTACCCTATCTATTTTTTATCGGTAAAAATGGGGAGGGAAAGTATGGGCGGGCGGGCGGACTGAACAGTAACCTTCACCTACGGTGAAATTCCACATATTATTATTTATATTTGTTGTTGTTGTTGAAATCTTATATAATAACCTTTCCTCTTGCCGTTCATAAAAAAAATGAAATAAAAAAAAAATTATTATGGGTGAAAACCAACTGAGAGTGAATATTTAGGTGCAGCTGGGATTCTAAAAGAAGCGAAAAACTATTGTTATAGATTTATTTCTATAAAGTCCAATATTGATGATAGCATATTCTAAACACCGCCATCATGTTCAGCGGAAATAATAGCTGTGATTTAGTATGAAAATAAAAATAACGATTAAAAAACGATATACCGATACCGGTATGTCTCATATAGTTTATAATATAACAGTGCGTTTAATCTCCACAGGCAAGGGTCTAAACATAGCTACAATAAAATATAAAAGACGTCGCCGGTACAGAAAGGTTAATGCGGCTACTAAATCACAGCTATTTTTTCTGCTGAACTTGATGGCAGTGACTCCCCTGTAGCCAGGTAACGTTGGGTGATAGCCAGGCGCATACCAGGTGGGACGGCTTTCCTCCAAAACGTGTCGTGCTTCTCCACCAGTGGGCCAACATGTTCAAGCAGCTCTCCGAACATGGCTTTGTCCACCCGCAGGAGATTTTTGTAGGAGGTGGTGTCTTCCACAACCAACTCCTTCAGCAGGTTGTCATAGTGGCCGTACTGCCCTCGCCTCAACAGCCACTTCCGGGTCCAGACCTGCCTTCTCCGTATCCTGGGTGGCACCTGGGCATCCTGCATATCCTGCAAGGCTCTGTACACGGCAACATCTAATCTTGCCTGATGTGCTGCCAGATCTACCTGCAGCTGCAGGACCTCGAGTTCATCCATGGTGTAGGGTAGGGCGAGTGGTGCTGACGTGTGGCCGTGGCTTGGGAGGTGTGTAGAGTGAGGTACAGGTACCAGAACCGGCTCCTTTTATATCGAATTGTGTCTGTCACCCCCTCTGTCGTTGTGGCGTCGTGTTCGCCGTGTCACACACGTAACACCATCGTAAGTCCATCCCCCCTCGTCGTCTTCCCCTCGTGCCACGTCGGGGTACGGTTTTGACCGGTCGGGAAATTGGCTGCCATGGACCTGTTTGGCCGCCATTTCGGATGTTTAACATATCAAAAGTTGCCCAATACAAAAACGCACCTTGTGGGAAAGTTTGGTCCCAATCCAAATAGCGGATCTGGAGTTAATGTGTAAAAACCGGTGTGGAAAAATAATTTGGAAGAATAAGAAGATTTAATGCTTACAATAGGGGTTCCCCGCAGGGCTCAAACCCCTAATAATAATAATAATTTGAAGAGAGATGCCTGGGGACATGGGGTAGCTTGAAGGAAGTCCTTTGCTTTACCTTAACACCTTACGAGCGGCCTATGCGGTTTATTTATGTGTACCGCACAGCGGGGTGTTTTTAGCCAAAATAGGGCTGTTTACGTGATCATTTTCATGCCTAAATAAGACCCAGAACGTAAAACAAGTACCTATCCCTGAAAGGGCATAAACAGAGCTTTCGAATGACACCATAACGATCCTTGTATGATGGATAGTTTTCTTGCAATAACCGTGCAACGCGAGTGCAAAAAGCAGGTAATTCGGTACTTTCAGTACATAATTGAGTATGTAGCGAGTGAGAGAGGGAGGAGGGAGCTGAGATTTGTGTCAGTAGGTTCGCCGCGGTGGTCTGGAGCAGTCATACGCTCGCTAGTCTCCTGCCACCACTTGTCTCTCTCTCTCAGCCACATTACGTGCTGAAATTGCCACTCGACCTATGTCGAGCGCCGCCACATAGTCCAGCTTTATTTAACTCGACTTATGTTGCTCGCCGCTAAATAAGGGTTAAGGGCCTGTCACACATTTAGGATCTGTGACTGCGACCTTGAGAATCCGCCAGAGAGCCGATGCACTTGGGTAATCCTAGTGATCCCTCTCCAGATTATCCTAAACAACGACGGTGGGCGTGCCAATTACAATTGCCACAGGAGCCCTGGCAGCATACCTGTGGGGAGGGACGGTGCCTCTGCGTCATGCACGCCGTCATGCAACGGTATATGCCGATAATGGTTGCCGCTCTAACGGGATATGTCAAGATTGCCAGAGGCGTTCCTGAGGTGCACCATGGGTATAACCGCAGATGCAACTGCGGTGCATCTAAAACGGATGACGACAGACCATTTGGGTCCAGCTGGCAGATTGCCTATGGTGTACCGTTGGTCGTCGCCGGAGGTGCAACAAATAGTTCGTCTCTGTCTTCCCTGCCTGCTTACACTACCTATATCCCTGCCCGTCTTCCTGCTTCCAACGCTTACCTACCTATCCCTGCCTACTTCCCGTGCCTACATTACCCATTGCCCTACCTTGTCCACCTACTGTTCCTTCTTATTCTTCCTACCTTGCTTACCCTGGCTGCCTACTCCTGTTTCACCTACCTATCTCTATCGCTGCCTTGCCTATCTACCCTTCCTTCCTGTGAACCTCGTCTACTTCTGTCTTCCCTGCCTGCCTGTCTCCTCTTCCTACCTACCTTTCCATTCTATCTACCCAGCCTGTCTACCTCCCCTGCCTACCAACCTGCCTACATTATTTACCTCTGTGCCTACCCTGCCTTTTTCCTTGCCTGAATGCATACCTTCTTCCTAACATTTCCGACTGCCTTCCCATTCTTCTTCCCTAGGTATCCAACCCTACTTCCTACCTGCCTAACTTGTGCCTTTTCCTTCCTGGCTACCATATCTCCCTACCTAATCTACCTCCTTAATTAAGCTACCTCCCTTTCTACCGTGCTTATCTATCTTTTTACCTTACCTGTCCATACTTAGTGTACTCAAACTAGTATGAACAGTCTCGATGTTACGTAATCTGGGTTGATGTAGCGTTACGTATCTTTCCGTAGTCTGAAGTTGGACGCTTCCATAACCTTGGTCGAGCGTTCCATGATTGGGTAGAATATATTATTCTATAGTTGTATATGGGAAAGTATTGTAGGATTATAATTCCCATATATATATATATATATATTTGTATTATTTAAGATTGTTTATAAGTATCTCATTGTAAAGAAGATGGGATACATTTTCCATATGTTATGCGCATGCGCGGTATGTCACGACAGAGACGAACATAACGCGCTCGCCACTCTCCAACCAACCTCCGTCCCAGCTACACACGCTAAGCCTTCTTCCTATAGTTTCATAATCAGGTGTTTTCGCTTCACGTTCATCTCATACTCCATATAGTCACTAAATCATCATCTTTGTTACTTAGCACAACTTAACGTAAATATCTATCCTATCCTAGCCTATTGTAGCCTCTTTTCATACTTTGTTTACTATACTAACCACTTCCAGTCATTTAGCCTATTTTCCGCCATCCTCCAATCACCAGCTGAGTTCATCTAAGGGTAATTATATATTCTATATGGTTAATGTTTCTTCAATAATAATAATATACAGTCCACTTATCTAAATTAGCCATATAATTGGTCCTTAAACCTTTCACTAGTTAGCCCCCCCCCCCCCATTTTTTTGGGGTGTTATTCGGCGGTCGGTAGTTGCCTTGCTTGGAGTGGGTCTGGCCTATCCCTGTTTTTGTCATGTGTCCTACGTCCTCCAGGCCCCGGTCTTTTGGCCCCGTGGGGCTGTCGTTTTTTTTTTCGTTCGCTCTTTGCTCAGGCCGCCCCAGGTGCCTGACCACCAGTGGGACAGGATGTGGAAACTAGTGGATAGGTCAGGGCTGCGACGGGAGTTTTACCCAGAATGAAAGTTATAAATCTGATTCAGTACAGTACTTAAAACAATAATTAGCCTACTTTCAATGCTTTTTCGTGCTCATTACATACTACTTTAGCCCTAGAAAATATTGCATAATTGGCACGGCATTAAGATTAAATTCATTCATACTGTACTGTATTTTAAATTTAATCTAGATTTAATTTATATCTAGATCAAAATTATACTGAAAAATAACTTCTTTAAAATTTAAAGTTTATTCATTCACATATCTTTCTAAATTCTACTCTCGTCGTGTGCCCTGAAGGTGGGGTAATATGATAGCTGATAGGCTGAGTGTGTTAATCCAACTCAAAACTGTTTTTCCTTGTGACTTCTTGAGATGAATTTTTCTTGTGTACAATTTTCACATTTATTAAATTAATAATATAGAATTAGCGGTACCCAGTGAGTTTAGCCTGTTTCAATTACCCTATAGGCTCACACTCTTGTTTACTTTATTATAACTTTAAACGGTACTGCTCTTTTTGACATCTGGAGACTTTTGGCCTATACTGTATTGTACTAAATTTCCCTCCCGACTTTTCTTAACTTATGGGGTAATGAATCTATAATTTCATAACTATTACGTAAGGAGTTAAATTGAAAAGCTCCAGATTGCTTGTCTACATAGCGCACAATTCTTATTCCGCATTTCGTGAGGGTGTTTTATTTTCGGCTCACGATTTAATTTGATTTCTCGGAGTACTGTATTGTTAGCCGCAACTTATTCGGTCTGGCATTATTAGTTTGATTTAACGTAATTAGAATTCCTTCCTGTATAATCATGGCTAAAGGTGTACAAAAGCGTCGGGCTGGACTTAAGGGCTCTTTGACGGTCTTGGCCTCTGATATTGACGAATTCCTTGATTCGGCGTCTAAAGTGGAGGTGGAGGCCAGGTTGCTCAGTATTCAAAAGCAACTTGACAAGTATGAGGTCACACAGGAGGACCTGGCCGACACTTGCGAGGACGCCGAGTATATCGAGGTGATCAGAGAGGATACCCTATATATGGAGGGCATACAAGTAATCGTTGCCACACTGAAGGGGATCCTGATTACAGAGGTCAAGAAGGAGGTCAGGAAAGAGCCAAAGAAATCCGCAGTCAAATTACCCCATCTTACTCTCTCAAAATTTGAAGGTGATGCCACCATGTGGTCGGGATTTTGGGAGATGTTCAAGTGTACCATCCATGACAATCCCGACCTCACAGATATACAACGCTTCACCTATCTAAAGGGTCAGCTTCAGGGTGATGCACATAAGCTAGTCGAAGGATTCATAATCGAAAGTGCAAGCTATGCCCCAGCAATTGAGCTCCTGCAAGAGACATATGGGCATCCAGATCGAATCAAGGCAGCTTATGTTACCAAATTCAATCAATTAGTGTCACCCAAACACCAAACAGCTGACCTGAAGGACTTCTATGCCAATACAGAGAGTGTGATGAGGTCAATCATTAGCCATGGTATTTGTCTGGAGGAATTTTGTGTGGTGACTCTTGTCAATAAGTTACCATCACCACTAAAAGAAACCATAAAACGGGAAATGGGAGACTCGAGCCTGGATTATAAGAAATTCACTCATTGCCTCCAGGCTGAAGTGTACAATATGGCGGGTCAAGACAGAGTAGGGGGTACACCCATGGCTACGGCAACATTTACCGCCCAGAGTGAGTACAGGAAATTCAACTGTGTTCTGTGTAGTGGCACCAATCATTTATGGTACAAGTGTATGAAGTATAAGACAGGGCCTCTTAAAGTTAAAAGAGCCCGTCAACTACGTCTCTGCACTGGGTGCTTGTCAAAAGACCATGGCCATTCGGGATGTACTAATCCTAACATAAGAAGCTGCAAGTTTTGTAAGGGCAAACACTTTCATTCCCTGTGTACACAAAAACAAGGGAAAGAAAGTAGACCAGCGGAGGATAACACCAAGAGAGAGCATACTGCTGATACTTCAACTACAATGTCCGTTGCCACAGGTAAAAATACAGTAATCTTGCCCACCGTACAGCTTCCGGTAAAGGGTAAGGATAATAATTGTGTTAAAATCAGATCGCTACTTGACCAATGTTCTCAGAGGACCTTTGTGAAGTCTTCTGTTCTATCCTCCCTTTCCTACATTTCTAAAGGAACTGAGGAGTTATGTCTTCACGGATTTACCGGGAAACAGGCCTCTAGGGAATATAATGTTGTGGCACTGCAATACAAACACAGAGGTAAATTTCATCATCTAGACGCAATAGTGGTTGATGAATTGCCAGACCATAAAGGTGAAATTAACCTAAAGTCTAAACTGGTTAGTTTACAAAGTAAAGGCATAAAATTAGCCGATCCTCACGCAACGGACACAGATCAGCTGGAGCTGCTCATCGGAGCGGATCACTACTACGATATAGTGCGACCTGGGTATAAAAGGTAAGGTAGCCTAATTCTGCTTCCTACCAAGTACGGGTACGCCATCAGTGGTTCATATGTGACACAGCCTACAAGCTCCAGCACAGAAGTAATTACTGTATTGAAAGTAGCAGTAACGCCAATGGACGAATACATATCCACTGGCAATATTCCACCATGCAAAAATGACTTAAATGTTTTGTGGGAATTAGATCATATCGGGATAACCCCTAAGGAATATTTACTGGTTGAGCGTCAAGCACTATCGTCGTACGAGGATACCGTTACCTACGATCCCGACAGCCAACAGTATAAAGTGAGACTGCCCTTGAACAATTCCAAGGATCAGCTGCCATCTAACAAGGGTTTGGCCATAGGCCGTCTTCGGGGACTTCAGAAAAGATTCCTCAAGGAGCCTGACTTTTGCGAGGAATACTCAAAAGTCATAAAGGAACAGGTGTCCCGGGGTTTTATTGAAGAGGTGCCTTTTGATAAATCAGATACCGGGCATTACTTGGCTCATCATGGTGTAGTCAAGGAGAGCAAAACTACGCCATTGCGTATTGTCTTCGACTGTTCCGCCAAGATGAGTGAACGTCATCCTAGTCTTAATGACTGCCTGTACACTGGACCCTCACTGGTGCCAGATTTGGCGCAGGTTTTGCTTCGGTTTCGGCTCGGTAAGTATGCCTGGGTGTCTGATATTGAGAAGGCATTTCTCATGTTAAGACTCCATGAAGACGACCAGGACTATACGCGATTTATGTGGCCCAAGTATCCGAGGCAACTGGATTCTCCCCTAATTTGTTACCGGTTCCGGGCAGTTTTATTTGGAGCGACTTGTTCCCAATTCCTTTTAAACGCCACCATTTTGAAACATTTGTCTTATGTCAGTGCAGATCCGCAGATTATTCATCAGATTCGGTCAGGGTTATATATAGACAATTTACTGGGTACAGGAAATGAAGAAGATTTCCTGGTTGATACCTACGCTGTAGTCCGAGAGATTATGAATGACGCCCATCTACATTTGCGTGAATGGGCGACTAATAATTCTGTTTTGCGGACTGTACTGCAACGGGATGGTGTGGCGGCTGTACAGCAGGAACATGTTAGAGTGCTTGGGTTGTTTTGGAAAACGGACACCGATACCCTCTCATTCGGCGTTCAGTACGCGCAATATTCGCAGATTACAAAACGAATTTGCTTGAGTATGACAGCTAAACTTTTTGACCCCTTGGGGATAGTTCTACCGGTGTCGATCAAATCGAGATTATTCCTTCAGCAATTATGGAGGATAAAGTTAGGATGGGATGAGGTTTTGACTGGCGATCTGGTTCAGGAGTGGGATGACATTATTTCGGATCTTCGTCTCTGTAAGGGTTTTAATTTTCCTCGGAGAGTTGTCATGGACCATCCTGTTTCCATTCATGCCTTCTCAGACGCTAGCAAGGTCGCGTACGGCACCGCCATATACTTTGTTGACACAAGTGGCAGCCGTCTCGTCATAGCGAAGGCGAAAGTCGCCCCGATCAAATCCCTTTCCATCCCAAAATTAGAGCTGACTGCAGTTCTGTTGGCTGCTAGACTCGTTCACTTTGTAGAGGAAACCTTTAAAAATGTGCTAAATGTCTCCGAGATTGTTGTATGGAGTGACAGCCAAATTACGCTCTACTGGTTACATAGCCGTAAGAAGCTACCAGTGTACGTCACCAACCGTGTCGACGAAATTCGTTCCCTGCTCCCAACCGCACAGTTCCGGTATGTGTCTACCAAAGAGAATCCAAGTGATTGCATTACTCGTGGTGTCTCTGCTAAATTTCTCAAATCTTCTGCGTTGTGGTGGAATGGCCCATGCTGGCTTAATGATCCCAACGAATGGCCAGAAAATATAGATTTGAGCGAGCAACACACTGCTATTGTGGCACCGGTAATTGACTCGGTGCCTGACGAAGACACACGGTTATGGGAGTGGGATAGATTCAGCAGCTATGAAAAGTTACAACGTGTTACAGCATGGGTGATACGATTTGTAGAAAATGTAAAAGCAAAAATTAAAGGCACACCGTCCACAGGTAGTGCTTACCTCAATGTGAAGGAGATCAGAATTGCAGATCAATTATTACATAAGCTCTGTCAACAAGAAATATATACGCAGGAATATAAATTACTGGTTAAGGGAACAAAGTCTAGGAATAACCTGATCAACCAATTGGGCTTACACTTGAAGGGGGACTTGATACATTGCGGAGGCAGATTACGATTGGCAGCCCTCTCTGAGGCAAGTAAGTATCCAATTCTACTGCCCCCCAATCATCCCTTCACCCATCTTATCATCGATAGGTGTCACCGACTCTGTTGTCATTATGGGGTTGGTCATATAGTCACCTATGTAAGACAACGATGGTGGGTGCCTAGAATCAGGCAGGTGGTCAAGAAAGTCCTTCGCAAATGCTTAAAGTGTAGAAGAGTACAGGGAACACATTATGATCCCGTCGGAATTCCTCCCTTACCAAACCTGCGAACTACCCCAGGTGACCCTTACAAAGTTACCGGGGTTGACTACAGTGGAGCAATCCCTGTGAAAGATTCACCCAATCTTAAGGTGTATATGATACTTTTCACTTGTGCTGTTACCAGGGCAATTCACCTGGAACTGGTCACCAACCTCACTTGTGATAGCTTCCTACATGCCTTCCGAAGATTCTGCAGTAGACAGGGATATCCACGTATCATGCTGAGTGACAATGCAAAGACTTTCATAGGGGCATCTACATATCTCAAAGAAGTGAGCAACAATCCTAAGATTCAGACCTGCCTAGCGGATGTAAAATGCGAATGGCGTTTCATTCCCGCCAGAGCGCCTTGGTTTGGCGCCATATGGGAGAGAGCCATAGGCATCGTGAAGGCGGGTCTGAAGAAGGTGTTGGGTAGAGCTCTCATCTCGATTGAGGAACTCAACACCATTCTCTTGGAGATTGAAGCCACCGTAAATGATCGCCCTCTATACTATGCTTCTGGTGATTTGGAAGACCTTACCCCAATCACACCCTCAGTACTGGTACGTGGATACAGACTGCGGGTTCTTCCTGAAGAGCATGACGAGGATACTATGGAAGATCCAGACTACATAAGTAAGGAAGTGATATCGGCCCGCTACAAATACATTCGTAAATTATCGCGAGATATTTGGCATCGCTGGTCAACAGAATATCTGGTGACTTTAAGGGAAGCGCAAAGGAATAAACTAACACCATTAAAAGGTCATTGGCCTAGGGTAGGGGACGTGGTAACCATCCATGAGGAGGGCCCGCGCGCATTTTGGAAATTGGGTCGGATAGAGGAGTTATTACCAGGTCGTGATGGTGAGGTTCGGGTAGCAAAGGTTCGCACCAGGACTGGAGTAATCACACGGCCAACAGTCCGACTATATCCTCTTGAGGGTGACCTCGATCGCAAGGACACCCCCTCGGATCAGTTATCCATTGAAGTCCCCTCTCTGGCTTCTACTTCGGCGCAGCCTGTTGACGCGTCTGGCGAACGCCCACGTCGACAGGCAGCCCAGATATCCTCCCAAGCTTGGCGGGATAAGATTGCCTCCGGGCAAATCTAACCAGGTAAATTTTGTATATTTTCTGTTGGTGGGAATATGTCCATACTTAGTGTACTCAAACTAGTATGAACAGTCTCGATGTTACGTAATCTGGGTTGATGTAGCGTTACGTATCTTTCCGTAGTCTTAAGTTGGACGCTTCCATAACCTTGGTCGAGCGTTCCATGATTGGGTAGAATATATTATTCTATAGTTGTATATGGGAAAGTATTGTAGGATTATAATTCCCATATATATATATATATATATTTGTGGGAATTATATATAATTATATATATTATATCTACCTTTCTATCCTGCTTATATTACTTGCTACCCTGCTATCTACCTTTCTACCCTACCTGTCTACCCTTCTATCCTGCCTATCTACCTGTATACCCAGCCGATCTACCTATCTACCCTTTTAGCCTGTCTATCTACCTTTCTACTGTGCTTATCTACCTTTCTACCCTGCCTGTCTACCTTTATACCCAGCCTCTATACCATTCAACCTCCTTACCCATCCTACTTCCATTTTTATCCTGCCTATCTTCCTTACTACCCTGCTATTTAACCTTCTCACTGCAGAGACGCTTTAGCAGTTTATTCTGGTTATAAACAGACGATTTTTAAATTTAGGAAGGATATGTGGGAATTATAAGGATAGAGACTACCTCAATTTACCATTCTGACTTTCATATACCCTTCCAAATATTTAAAAAATCGTCTAATACTAGCCAGAAAAAGACAAATAAATGCGGTCTCGTATCTTCTCAGGGTTAAATATAAACACCTCCAAAGTATCCATTATCCTAAATCCTTTTGCAACCTACAGTACATTATCCTATTGCATTAATGTTTAATTTCTTTTTCTTTTTCCTGTAACTCTTTAAATATGTTCCATTTTCAAATTAAAACTCATTCAAATGCTGCACACCCATCACTTGACCTTTAACACAAGCCTTTCATATTCTCTCTCTCTCTCTCTCTCTCTCTCTCTCTCTCTATCTCAATCTCACTCTCTCTCTCTCTTTCAAGGTTATTAAACCCTGGAGAGGAAACGCCGTTGCCAATGCGCACGCGAGGGTTGCGCGAAACACGTTATTTGGTCGGCGCGCAGCCCACAGGACCATTTCCTGAATTATCGGCCTGCCGCGCGGCAGTTTACGGGTAGCCCCAGCAGTGAGTGGAGCTGCTACGCTCTAGCTCTACGGGAACAGGGCGAAACTGGCAACCTACGTTGCCCACAGACAACGCACTAACCTGGTAAGTAACTTTATTGAATGTTGATAATTGTGTATACTGTGCCTTTGTGAAGAATGTGTTCGAGATATTAATCTAAGACTAATAGGCAACTTAGCCAGATAACGGACCCCCGTGCTCACACAAGCTAGGCTGTCTCATGTTGCCATATGCGCGTCGGTGAATATTTTGCTAAATCGTGTTTTTTCTTCATTTGCAGATTTGCCCATGGCTCGCCGATCCTGGACTGCCGAAGAGGCAGCAACCTATTGTCTGGCGAGTGACGAAGATGAAAGTGATAGGGAGAGTCAGGAGAAGGGTGAGGATGAAATTCATAGCGATTCGTCAGAGGTGGATGGCAATACGGAGAGCCCCGACTTGCCTGACACCACCGGCCCGGTGCCAGGCACCGCACCTACCATCTCTCCTGCTCTCACTCGTTCCTCACGCGTACACTCCCTCACCAGGGTTAGGGAGCGTCTCGGCAGCTTCAGGAGGCTTCAGTACCTTGGCCCAGCACTACATGCTACTGAAGAAGCTCCTGACGACCCGGGCTTACCTGACACCCCAGGTACATCTGCAGGCACCTCTCGACGCCCTCCGCCAGACCAAGAGCACGACGACCTCCCACCGTCACCCACAACCTCTCCTGAAGGTGACCTGTCACTTAACGAGGTAAAAAGCTACAAAAGGAGGAGGGGTCCCCTACAACCTGCTGAGGGCGCACCCATACTTTCACTTGAACAACCCCCAGTTACCGCCAGGGACGGAACAATTTGGCACCGAGATCCTAACCCACAGCTACCTTCACTCAGCAGGACGTTACGAATAGAAGAAGGGGGTCCCACACTGGTGACTGCAGAAGCCAAAACACCTGCCCAAATACTATCCCTATTCTTGACCGACGCCACCCTGGCAGAGATCTGTGTCCACACCAACACCAAGATGGAGGCCCTGAGGGAGAAATACAAATGCCAGGAACTCCACACCATTCAACCCATTGGCATAATGGAGCTGAAGGCTTTGTTGGGCATTCTGATCATGTCTGGCGTGAGGAAGGACAACCACGTCGCGACCAAGGAGATGTGGCACCCTCTTCGGGGGGCGTCCCTGTACCGCGCCACCATGTCTGAACGCCGTTTCGCCTTTCTTTAGAGGGCACTACGATTTGACGAATCGGCCACACGAGAGGAGAGGGGGAAGGTCGACCGTCTTGCCCCCGTCAGGAAGATTTTGGATGCCACGATCGACGCCTGCAAACGCTGCTACAAGCCTGGACAGCACATCACAGTGGACGAGCAGCTCCTTCCATTCCGTGGCAACTGTGTGTTCAGGATGTACATGCCCAACAAACCTGCCAAGTAAGTAATAAATCCATAATTAACATATACTTACCTGTACTTACCTGTGAGGTTTGAGGACCTGACCATCCTGATTACTCATGTGCCTAACCATTTACTTACCTGCACCTACCTGTGAGGTTTGAGGACCTGACCATGCTGATTACTCATGTGCCTAACCATTTACTTACCTGACCATGCTGATTACTCATGTGCCTAACTATTTACTTACCTGACCATGCTGCTTACTCATGTGCCTAACCATTTACTTAGCTGTATCTACCTGTGAGGTTTGAGGACCTGACAATGCTGATTACTCATGTGCCTAACCATTTACTTACCTGACCATGCTGATTACTCATGTGCCTAACCATTTACTTACCTGTACCTACCTGTGAGGTTTGAGGACCTGACCATGATGTACCTAAGCATTTACTTACCTGTACCTACCTGTGAGGTTTGAGGACCTGACCATGATGTACCTAAGCATTTACTTACCTGTACCTACCTGTGAGGTTTGAGGACCTGACCATGATGTACCTAAGCATTTACTTACCTGTACTTACCTGTGAGGTTTGAGGACCTGACCATGCTGACTACTCATTTGCCTAACCATTACTTACCTGTGAGGACCTTACCATGCTGATGAGTCATTTTGCCTGTATTTACCTGTGATTATCGATGATTACAAAATGTTTATTGTCCACAGGTATAGTTTGAAGATTGTGATGTCCTGCGATGCAGATACACACTATATGTGTAACGGCATGCCCCACCTGGGGAAGGGCACGGTGACCCTAGAGAAGCCTCGCACCATGGGGGAGTACTACACCATCGAACTAACGTGGGGCCATGGGCGTTGGGGTCGAACTGTAACTACAGACAATTGGTTCACATCTCTACCTCTCATTACCAAGCTGAAGAAGGACGGGTTTGACGTCGTGGGCACCATCAGGAGAAAACCATACATTGCTGATGCACTGTTGGGTACCAACATTCCTGTAGGTGGAATCATAGCTTGCTACAATTATGAGAAGAACATAACACTCATGGCCAACCGTACTAAGCCCACCAAGCAAGTCATCCTGATGTCGACGGTACACCATAATCCCACCATAACAGAGAAAAAGAAGACTGACCTGCAAATGTTTTATAACGCTACCAAGGGAGGGGTCGACACCTTCGACCAGCTTTGTGCCGCAACCACCTGCAACAGGAAGACCCGACGCTGGCCCATGTGCTACTTTTATGGGATAATCAACTTGGCCATGACCAACGCACACATCATCCACAGCAGCAAGCACCACGACAGGAAGATAAACAGGGTCACCTTTGGCTACGAGGTGGCTGAGGAACTGTGCCGGCCCTGGGCGTCCTACAGGATTAGCCACCACAACAACCTATCTTCAGGCCTCTGGACTTTTGTTGGCCAGGCCTTCAACATCGCATACGACTCTCACCCAGGCCAGGAGTTGCTTGATGAAGGCCGAGCCAAGCTTGAGAAGAGGCAACGGTGCCACATGTGCCTCACAACAGCCAATGGAAGGACCCGGACAGGGTGTGGCACCTGCAGGAAGGCCGTCTGCCACAACCACCATACTCCAGTGTGCGACAACTGCTACTCATAAAGGTGAGACCCCTCCCATATGGTGTATATTTTTATGAGGTTCCTTAGTACAAGCTCAGGTAAAATAAGTAACATACAGTGTAATTTCAAAGACTTATGTGTTTATTTCTTCAACTTTTACAGGTAAAAATCAGCAAAGTTGTTAGTTTGCAATAGATTTTAGGCATTTATTATACTCAGATTTAATTCTTATTCACACTAGCTAGAAAGCCATCATAAAGAAGCCTCCATTTCAAATTTCGTTGCAATCCATAAGTATTTAAGGCTTCCAGAGGTGGTTACAGGCCAAGAAGAGACTTCTCGGGATCCCGAGCCAAACACGGCGCTGGAGCGCCCTTGCTAGATGGGCGCCTGGGCGGTCTGACATTCAGGTTATCACTTTTTGATGGTTATATCTTGTTTATAAGGCCCTAGAGTATAACTGTAGTTAAAATCAGCAACATTCAATGATAAATAAGTGCACCACATTTGTTTTTCCTCCGAATTTTCCTAAATATTTGTGCCCCTTTTTCAGTTACCTCCCTATAAAAAAAAATTGGCAGTATTTATATTACTCCGATTTACATTATTACACTTTGGGGTCATACTAAGATCATGTGGGAAGCACTGTGTTGAATTTGGTATGAATCCAAGGATATTTAGGTACCCTCCCGAATATTTCTAAATGACCGTATTTTTGGGTGGAATATTTGTTAACCCTTTCTACAACTTAGCAGATCTCTCAGCCTATGGGGTCTGCAGGGCAGCCACTCCCACTCCAAGCTACCTCACCATTGCCGTCCACGCCCCCAGAGTGTCAGTCCCTTCAAGAGTACTTGAGTATTTATTTTTTATTTTTAAGTACCACCTTGTCAAAACTTCCACTTATTTTGTTATTAAAATCTTTATAAATACTAATTACTTTTCAATATCCACCATTTACTAACATAATATTAAGGGATCCTTATATTATTTTTAGCAATGTTCAGAAAATCTCTAAGTCTTTTGGTTTGGGAGATATTTGGGGTCAAAGTCGACGTTGCATATTAACAACTGTCAAACCTAAAAAAATATGGTTTTGAGCGTTACCTCTCCAGGGTTAACAGTCAAATTGTATATAGTCATGTAAAGTAGTTGTAAGTCGTCTAAAAGAGCAATGTGCCATTTCGAGGTTTCACAACAGGTAGCAGTGATCACTCTGAAGAACAGACGTGGCACACTGAGAGCCTGGCTCCCCATGTGTGCAAGTCTCTCTCTCTCTCCCTCTCCGGTGCACGGTTGCCCCCGTAATTGACACCAGCATGTCGGCGGCAGATGTGGCGCGAAATTCTAGAACAGAATGCCCATGATGGCCCCAGTCATGCCTGCGGTTGCCTGTGCCTTCACACGACACATCACAGACACATCTTGGGCTCGCCGACCGTTTGTGAACATTTCAAGCTTTCTCAAGATCCATAAATGCTATGTATAGCCTCTTATGTTTTTCACACGCCGTCTCTATCATCTGTCTCACTGCAAAAATCTGATCCACGCATCCTCTTCCACTTCGAAATCCACCCTGTTCAACACTCACTTTTCCATCGGTAATTTCTTTCACTGTGTCAATCACTATTCTCGCATATACCTTACCAACCACACTCAGCAGGCTAATACCTCTGTAACACTTACATTAATGTTGTTCACCTTTATCTTCATACAACTGGTCTATCATTCCCCTCTTCCAGTCCACTGCCTGGCACCACTCCCTTTGTCCAAGCTTTTGAACATAGTTTCCACAGCCAATCCATTGCTACTTCACCTGCATTCCTTATTATTTGACACTGTATTTAAGCTACACCAGCAGCTTTTCTATTTTCAACTTCTTTACTGTAATTCACTACTTCTACTCTAGATATTTTCCCTCTTTCTACATGTCTCTCACGTGACACATCTAGCAAACCTCTATCATTGACAATTGCTCCATTTTCATTTCCACTCATTAGTCCTTCAAATATTCCTTCCATCTCTCCCTGTTTTGCTCTTCATCTGTAATCACATTTCCTCTTTCATCTCTCCTCTTTTACTTTGTCAGCCGCCTTTAAACGTGCCTGCAACTGCACCTATGCATAAAGTTGCCAGTCCCCACACATCGCTCGATCGTCAGTATTGGGCTCTTCCTATATTAGATTTTAGGATATCCTTGATCAATCAGAGTCCCTTTTAAGAGCGTGATTGGTGAGCTCTAAATGTTTAAGAAGGCATGGAGGTAGTTCTTTTAAGGGATCAAGGTTGACTATGATTATTTGGTGTACCATTAGTGAGAGGGCAGAGGAGATCTATAGCTTGTGTACGGCTCCAGTTCTCTGGGCTATCTGAAATCAACCGGGCTCACTAGCAGGACTCTGTGACGTGCTATTGTGTTATACCACGACCGGAAGCAACGCGGGACCCAGTTACATCAGTCACCCCCCATCAAAACTCTGTGGGAAACCGAGACAAAAAGCGTCACGTTTTCAGCCCGGCCCAGGATTGGATGGCCAGGGTTGGGCCTCCACTTACCAGGACGCCGGAATACCACCAGCCAAACAACCCGCGGAATGGTCTTTGACAGGGATCCTAGAGCGAATCCGGAGGGCCCTTCCATTGCTCTCCCCCCTATCCCCATCGCCGGAACCAGAACGACCTACGCACCCACGAGAGCAGATGTACGTACCACCGTACTCTTTTTCCCTGTGCAAATCTTAGGGTGCAAAGGACCTGGAAAATGTATAGGTATTCGTACCAGGAAGGGAAGTTATCTCACCTTCCCCTCCTAGATCCGGATGCTTTCAAGCTCCAAGGTGCTTTCCAGCCCGACCCGACACTTGCAACCTCAATGGCCAATCCCATGCAAGTATTGTTCACCTTTGTGGTGAGGTTCCTCTCACACAGCACTTCTAGACAAAGTAGAAAGGAAGGCCTTTCATATCATTAACTCCCGTCCACTCACTGACTCTCTGCAATATCTCTCTCTTCACCGCAGTGTTGCATCTCTCTCGCTATTCAATCGCTACTACAATAATCAGTATTCATCAGCGCTCATTTAGTGTATACCAACTCCTCTATGTAGGATACGTTGTACCCATCTTGCAATACCAACCCGTCCCTACTCTGTGCAACACTCCAACTCAAGAGTGAAACGATACTCCCAATCTTTCTTCTATTCAACAGCTGTGCTCTGGAACTCTCTCTGAATCCATCTTTCCCTTATCCTATGACTTAAATGGCTTCAAACTCCGTGTGTCCAGACATTTTGGCTCGAACATTCCTTGATTTTGGCCCTGTCACTCTTTTAACTCTGGGGGAGGCATTCTTCACAGGCAGTTTTGCCTTTTGTCTCCTTCATCTACATACAAGAAAAAAAAGCGGCCTAGATGCTTTCCAGCTTTAGGGATCTAGAGTGCTTTTCAGCTTCTTGGTAACTTAACGTGTTAAGTTATTACTGCGATTTAGAGACCTTGAACTAGTTGAGGCCTGGCTGTGAGGTCCCCTTTACCCTTAGTTACTTAATTCCTCAGTCATAATTAAAAACACTTACACGCTATCCGTAACCTTCATGATCCTCCTATTGGTATATTGTCACACGTTTCTCTAACTTCTAGGTTATCAAACCGCTGCGTACCTATAGAGGGAGAGCTCTGCCATTCAATCACGCACACTAAACTCCTGCTAATGATTCCCCCACACAATGCGAGTCTATCTAGGGATCATTATTCATGCACTACGTCTCCATGATATGTGCTAATGTTGTGTATAAATCCATGTATCCTTGTATTACATATTGATAATTGTGCTGTACTTTGTCTTAAGACTCATGTTAATAATAGTACTATGCATTATACCTATATCCTTGAATAAGAGTTTCATATCCAACCACTACTTAAATAATAAAGACTTGTACACCTGGGCCCGGATACTCAAAACTATTTAGGACATCCTATCTCGCCCTATCTCTCTTAGCGCGCCCTTACTGCTCCAGTACGCGTATGACATGACGCTATATATACTCAAAACAGTTAAGACGGCATACTCAGAAGCTGTGGGCAGCCATTTTGTGAAAAGTTAGGATGTCCTGACTTAGGGTATGTCGGGGGCTACTCTAACTCGACTTAAAACACCCAACAGCGGAACAAAATTGATTGTGGGAACCGTAATTTAGAGTGTACCTCCAAACATTGGCCCAGCCTCGGCGTGGATTAAATATGACCGGCCTCAAACCGACTCTAACCTATTTTAATCGTCATTTAATCAGGCTATGGAAATAACTGGATTAATGGTTACAGTGTGACATTTTGTAATGGAACTAGTGGTCTTATACCGTTTTGGTCGCTTTTTAAGGCTTGAGAGAATGTATCTAAACATAGACAAATAAAAGGATACTCTCCAAGCATATGATTCTGTGATTTTACTTGATTAACCCTCTCAATAATGGAATTACTTGTGTAATATGTACTCAATATACTGGATTTGGGGGCTAATGACCTTTATGAAGTACCATAGGCTATTGGTAACTTCACACACTAGGGTTTTGGCCTTTTGGGTGGTGGATATTGAGTTTAGCCTACAGTAGGTCAAATTAGGCCTATATATATATATATATTTTACAATCTTTACTTACCTTTTACGATTTGAATAATGAGTTAGTTGTTTCCTCATGCAATTGCATGCATTTTTATCAATTTTCCAAGAATATTAAAATACAACACTATTGGTAGGTTATAGCCTATGAAGGACGGGAAATGTGGTATTAAAAAAATAACACATATAAATAATATAGGTGGTGTCTAGGCCTATAGAGACTTTTGATACAATTTACTTTTATTTGATTTATGGAGAGATTAGTTCCCCCCCCCCCATGACTTAATGTCATCCTCACGTATATTACCAGCAGGGGCAAATCACAGCAGTCAAATTAGACGCGAATGTAACTGCGAGCGTGCAACTATGTAAACAAAGCGGGCGGTACACCCGCTAACACAACTTTTACCAAAATAACTAACCGAGGCTAACTTACTTTAACCTACCCTAGGTAAGGATGGAGAAATTCGGGCGTGTCGCCTGCCTTGTTTAGACTACTCGCATGCTCATGATTACGTCCCCGTCTATTTTGACTGCCGTGGAATACAATAATAGGTTAAGGGGGGGCAAAGCCCCCCCTCACCCTCCCATGATTTATTATCATCATAGTATTGCCAGCAGGGGACAAAATACTCCTTCCCTACCCTAACTTAGTGACAAACTATAAATGGGACTTCTGGGAAAATAGCCTATCCTAACTTAATCTGGACTAGGCCTAGCGGCCCTAGCCTAATATGCTGCAAGCTACTGTACACAAATTGAGTTAATAGGAAAATATAACCTAGCAGAATCTAATAGCCTATAGACCTACTATAAACAATGTAAATGGTCCATATGGAACAAACAAAATAACAATCATGATAATTCTACCTATCATAAACACAAGCCTACAACATTCAATTCCTTAATCTGTAGCCAGCCCTTGTTCCCTCAAAGGGTAGGAAAATCAGCATGAGAGACAACAAAAGAAAAAGAGGTGACAGGTGAAAAACATACAGCAACAGTTTGCCTGTAAAAAGAAAGCACACAGCAAGCCTTCACTTAGTTTCACTTCCTCAGCATATCTCAAAAACGTTGTTAGGAGTTAAATATAGGATATTGCACGATTTATTATATATATATATATATATATATATATATAGGTACAATCGCGCTAAGAAGTCATGACTCGATTCCCAGTACCTTTTGTTCAGAAAGTGCTATCTGGCAACTATTGAGGCTCTACTATATTCATATATTACACACCGGGGAGAACTGTATTGAAGGAAACTATGCTAAAAACACGATATACAAATATTGTTGCAATATATTTATCTCATTATGTGACAGCAAACCAAATAATACGAAAGTTGAGACTAACCCGAACGAAAAATTTGAAACTCGTAGTATTTCGCTCACTATATTCAGGATTAAAATGTGGAGCAAGTCTCTTAATACTTGTATTACTTTTTAAACCAACAATACTCGGAGAAAAGTATCTCATAAAATTAAAACCAACAGATAAAACTAATATTCAAACCAGAAGTGTCAATAAATCATGTAAATAAACATATAACAGATTGTTTTTTCCACATTTAATTCTCTATGTGAGACAACAGTCTGCCTGAAAAACCAGCGGTTTCCAGTATATTTTGGAAGAAAGCTTGAATACTCGAGAACAGCTTGTAATTTGTATAGACAAACGATGAATTTTAACTTTTAGAATATATATTAACCCATAAGGAGACCCATATAAAAACCGAAGATGGAAAGGGAAGTGTAAAAGGACAAAGGTGAATATAAACGCAAAGAGATATACTCCCCCTCATATCCTGACAATGACTGACTCGGTCGCTGAATATCCTACCGTTCCTACTGGCCTGCGAGTGCAACATGCTAGATAGCGCATGTAAATTAATTACTCTCATTATTCTATAAAGAAATTGTAAACAAACATTACTTATATTTATATAAACTTCAACATAAATCAAAATTGGAGGGCATAAATAGGTTAACTTTCTAAGTAGGCCAATTATTGGGAATATCCAAAGACCTATAGTTTAAAATTAGGAAACGACCGGGCTCCGAGGGGCAGTGGAGAGTTGCCAGCGGTAGCTAGATTTGGGAACTATTGTCCGATCCTTAGAAAAAGGGAATCATGACTTCTTAGCGCGATTGTACATAGGCAACACATAAGGTAATGCAACAGCTGGGTAGCTCTCTCTGCCACAGTAGCGTTTGTTTATTTTGATCAGCTGAGATTAATGTCCCGTGATTGGTTGATCCACCCAAACAATGGGATATAAGGAGCACCGTGATTGGCTGAACAACAAAGGCACCCTAGTCGATTTAGGAAAATTTAGGAGTTCCTAACCATTTAGGAACAGGATAGGACATCATAAATTGTGTTTGTGAATGCAACATAAGACAAGAGATAAGTTGTCCTAACCTGTTCCTATCTTAGGGCACCCTAAGTCAGTTAGGAAGTCCTAAGTGCCCCAAGTTAGGACAGTTTTCAGTATCCGGCCCCTGGTTCTTGTGTTACGACCAGGGTTACGAATAAAACAAGGGCACTTAATGATTGGACTAGTAATAGGGCACTATGCAACAACGGTACGCTAGATCCAAACCCTCGAACTTATATGCCGGCGAACAAAAACACCTATACCCTCCAGAATTAATCTGCGATAGCAGGGTATCCTTAACTGGTCATAAATGTACTCTACTTCAGGCTAACCCACACTGGTATAGCCTGATAACAAACAAGATGCAAGTTACGTTAAAATGCATTAAAAGGAATCTATGAAAAGATCAATTAAATCACTGCAAGATTTAATACAATAAAAAGATGCTTCAATATAGTTACTCTAAATAACAATAAACTCTTCACTCCTATCTGAAAGAAAGTGAAGTATAGTCCTACAGCATAGACCTGGAAACTTCTGAAGAAAGTCTGATGCTCATAAGATGCTCGTATCTTAAACTATATAAAGGCAGGAGGCAGGACACCACACGTGTACAGTGAATACACTAAAAGATAGGACCTATAATGTTAACTGACATGAGAATACTATAAATGCGCAACGGTAGCAATGCTCAACACTAAAAGAAGTACTTCCTCATCAACGAAACAGTCTGCTATGGTTGTGCAACTCAACAACAACCTAGACTAATAAATGCTGTGAATAATAATGCGTACATATCAAAGAGCTTATATTAAATACTAATAAGTGTCTACTCGATTAATAATGTCTAGCTGGAATACTCTAGGTAAGGAACTGTGGTTGAGCAAAACAGGCTCGTAGCCTAGCGATGTCCTTAAGACTGCATCCTTTAAGTTACGTAAATTGACTAGGGTGCTCTCTTGATAGACCCAGATCACAAGTATCTGGTTCTACCCTGGCGACCCTCTAAAGACAAGCAAAGAGGCAGCAAAGTGTGGAACTGGAACAGGCCAAAACCCTCAGTCACACAATGCTGCACTCGCAAAGGACGCAAGCGAAAAGACAACACAGGCTACCACAGGACCGGTCGAAGTCGTGTAGGTACAAGCAAACCATACACACATCGGAGACAACGGCTACAGTTACCTTATCCCAGTCTAGCATTAAATAAAAGAGCAGAAACACTAAATCAATAATGGAGACACACTAAGTTCCCAACCTCTACTAACTAAGAACCCTCAAAACCTATTCTAAGTACATGTAAATATCTCTGAGGACGGCGCATGCAATGCAATGGGCCGGCTATGGAAACCGTATGCAGAACCCAAGGGGACAAGTAATTGAATAAAGGTGAGAAGCAATGGAAAAGAAGAAGGTCAGAGAGAGAGACAGTGGTAAAGGGGGTGATCGGGAGAGAGTATGCAAAGGGATGTTAGAAGCACGCGCGCCTAGCCTGTCCTGAGGAGGACAGCTCCTGGGAACCCTCATGGAGGAGGTTAGTTACACAGGAGCCCACAAGGGCGCGATGGTCGGCCAATCACGGGCCGAGACGTCACAAGGCAGCAGGCGTCCCTAGGACGCGCCAGGATCTGCCAGCCAATCAAGGGTGCGGGAAAGCCCGCGCGCGAGCGGGAAAACTCCTCCGAGCGAGGGAGGCAGCACATACATACACACGCACATATTACCACCACGCTGCCTACATCGCTCTTTCTCCTTAACTTTACACAATGCATCTTATATTCTACTAATGATATAAAATACTTCCCGTTGTCACAGACGAAAACAAAGACCACCACTGGACTGTCTGTGACAATGCGAGCACAAGGAAAGAAAGAACAACATTCTCGGATAACTGTAGCCCATTTCGATGTCCCTGGCGAGCGCTAGTGGCTAACGAGAGGCGATTCTGCCCACGCTGGTAGACGTCACACCCCGCCCAAGATATAGGACGCTCCACATTAGGCGAGCACCATATCTGACAAGGCAGAATGCCGACAAGACCCGTCACACGTAGCCACTCCACCAGAAATGAAATGCAAAGCTCAATTCTTACATAAAACAACATATTGACATAAAGAAAATCTTATAACCCCTCCCAAACACAATAGTATAATTTAGCCTGCTATGCTCCCTGAGCGAGCTTCACAGAGCCCAGCCTACTAAGTGAAAGACAGGTTCAACTTAGGACTTTAGCTATAACATTGGCAACTTATAATTAACTATCAAAAAGAAAGAGTTTTTATGTGATGTTTTTATTTAATTTTAATGTTGTTTTTGACGGCTGCTCTACAGGGGCAAGCCTGGTTTTTCTCCACTCAAACCCACACACCTGTGGTGATCTACGCCTGATCCTCCACCCTCGACAAACAGTCTGCAATCACATTCTCACAACCGGCAATATGGCGAATGTCTAGATTGTATTCTTGCAACATGAGTGACCAGCGTGTCAGCCTCATATTCCGGTTGTGGAATTGGTTCAGAAATTTAAGAGGGTGGTGGTCGGTATAAATCACCACGACTGGCCCGTAGGCAGGAACATGTACTTCAAAGTGCCTGAGCGCCAACACTATTGCCAGCAGTTCTTTCTCCACCACACAGTAGTTTTTCTGAGCTGAATTAAACTTCTTGGAAAAGAAACTGACTGGATGCTCCAAACCTTCCTCGTCTGTTTGCATTAAGACGGCACCAGCCCCTACACCGCTGGCATCTGTTGCCAGCTGGAATGGTCTTTCAAAGTCAGGGGCCCTGAGGATTAGGTGAGTGCATAGTAGGTGCTTGCCCAGAGAAAAAGCCCTTTCACACTCAGGTGCCCACTTGAACTTTTTGTCTTTTGCTAGTAAATCTGTCAGAGGAGCTAACACAGTAGAATAACCCTGAATGAAACGGCGATAGTAACCGATCATGCCCAAAAATCTCATGATCTGCCGCTTGGTGGAAGGCCTGGGGAACTGATTAATAGCCTGTATCTTGTTTTTAGGGGGGCACACCTGGCCTAACCCGACCACAAACCCAAGATACTGTACAGTTGCCCGGACAAAGTCGCACTTGCCCAGATTGACCATCAAGCTGGCCTCACTGAGCTTCCGAAACAAGGCTTCTATGTGCTCACAGTGACTCTCAAAGTTGTCATCATAGATTATAACGTCATCTAGGTAGACAGTGCAGTTAGGGATGTCAGCTACAAACTCGTTCATAAGACTCTGGAAGGTTGCTGGGTCATTGTTAAGGCCATACGGCATCACATTGCAACGGTAGGTGTTCCCATCAACCACAAACCCGCATACTCCCTTCGCCCGCTCAGACAAGGGCACCTGCCAGTAGCCTTTCACTAGGTCTACCTTAGTTAGAAAGTGTGCCTTACCAATCTTGTCTACACTATCGTCAACACGGGGAAGGGGATAAGCATTGGTGGGGGTCAACCCGTTCAATCTCCGAAAGTCAATGCAGAAGCGAACCTTCCCGTCAGGCTTGGGCTGCAGAGTGACAGGAGATGTCCATCTAACTGCCCCCTTCTCAATCAACCCCCGTTCTAACATATACTCTAACTCCACTCTGAGGGCTGGGAGTTTAATGGGTGGAATTCTGTAGGGTACTGATTTAAAGGGGGGGTGATCTCCCACGTCCACATCATGCACCACTCGAGTTGTGAGGCCTGGATGCTCTGCAAACACAGTGGGGTATGAAGCAAACCGGCACTTCACGGCTACACGCTGTTGCTCAGGCAGGTGCACTACAGTATCGTCAGCCACCTGTCTGGAGTTCTCCGCCCACTGGTCAGCAGAGACATGACACTCTCAGTTATCTTCCACCTGGGCTTCACTGTCCCCCACTCCTTCTCCACCATGACCGCTGCAGGTCAACACGGGGACAGAGAGAGGCTCAGGGGGGTGCCTCACACACTCTTTCACCAGATTCACATGGCACAGCTGATTCTTTTTACGCCTATCTGGAGTAGCCACAAGATAGTCTAGGTCAGAGATCTTCTTTACCACCTTATAAGGACCAGCGTACTTAGCAGACAACGGATGACCTGGCAGAGGTAACAAAATCAACACCTCCTGCCTCACCGTAAACTCCCAGAGTTTTGTCTTCTCATCGTACCTGTCCTTCATCAGTGCTTGCGACCCTACCAAATTCCTACCTGCCAACTCTAGGCTTCTCAGCATTCTCTCTCTGCTCTCGAGAAAATACTTTAACATGGAACATGGTTTTGCTGTGGCCTCCCAAATTTCTCTAACCATGTTGAGGGGGCCTCTGACCTGATGTCAGAAGACTAACTCATTGGGACTGAACCCGAGGCTTTCACCAGGTACCTCCCGAGCAGCGAATAAAACATAGGGCAACCCAAGATCCCAATCCTTGCCATTTTCAACACAGTAACAACGCAGCATGCTTTTCAGAGTCGAGTGCCACCTCTCCAACACCCCTTGACTCTCTGGGTGATAGGCTGAAGAGACAACTGTACTGATACCGTGCTGCTGCATGGTCTGTTTGAAAAGTTTAGAAGTAAAATTGGACCCTTGGACTGACTGCAATTCCTGCGGGTACCCGTACCTAGAACAGTACAATAGCAAGTTACGAACAACAGTCTTAGCAGTACCATTTCGTATGGGGTATGCATCCGGATAACGAGTGGCAACATCCATGATTGTGAGGAGGTACTTGTTGCCTGCACTAGTAGGGGGTAGAGGGCCAACCATGTCGATTATAACCTTACTGAATGGTGGCCCGATTACAGGAATAGGGTGGAACGGAGCCTTGGGAATACATTGGTTTGGTTTACCTACTGTCTGGCAGGTACTGTACATTGCCACCCATGACTCCACATGTGCCTTCATACCTGGCCACCAAAACAATTTCGCCAAGGCTGCTACCGTCTTATGTCCACCCAAATGCCCTGCCAACGGTACATCATGCGCCAACCTCAGTAGGCTATCACAGGACACGCTAGGCACTACCAACTGGTCAACCACTCTCGACCCACCCTCCCAACTCCTTCTGGGATCTAGAAAACGCCTGTACAAAATACCCTCCACACGAAAGAAGTCCCCCGGCTTGGCATCCCCATCCTCCTCAAGTTCCACTGCACCGTTACTACACTTCTGAAGCTCAGGATCAACTAGCTGCAGCCGACAGATATCCGAAGGAGCCAATTTGTCTAGATGCTCCCGGAGCAACTTATGGCCTCCCGCGATACTGGGCTGTTCTATCCTATCTTGCTTACGTGAGTAACGGTGCTGTCTCGGAGTTTTCTCAAGCCCCACCTCTTCACTAAGTGTGACAGGTTCCGGGGCCACTCCGGACCTTAACATTGGTACTAATACTGAGTCGCCAAGAAGAGCCGCTGGATCAAAACTCTCAAAACTTTTCCCAACTTTAGCTTTCTCCTTCCGACCGTTCCTCCGCTGGTCTGGAGACTGAGGAATAGGCTGTGACACCTTAGATGCACGAGATCGGGTGACAACACACGCCATCTGCTGTAATTGACACCTCTCGACCAACTCCTGCGCCTCCCTACTCACGTCGGCCGCCCTCTTGGCAACGACTAAGGGTGGAACCTCAGAAGTAGGCACCGCAAAGTCGTTGCCGAGAAGAAGGTCGACGCCCTCTACTGGCAGTTTCTCTACGATTCCAACATCTATCTCTCGTGTCACACCATCAACCTCCAGCTCCACTCGAACCACTGGGTATGACCGTGTTGCATTAATACCCTGCACCACAACTACCCGTGCCGCGTTTACAGGTTGGCCTGTAAAGTTTTTCATCAGAGTCTGGGATGCACCTGTATCACGCAACAACTCCAACCCATGCTTGCAACCAGCCCAACTCACGCAGCCACGCCCTCTATGGTCACAAAAAGCATCGCGGACAGGTTTCGAGCCTTCCGGACACTCCTTCACTGGCTGTGCCCCCGCATCTGACATATCACCCCGGGTAAATGCAGAAGACCTCAGAGACACCCCAATGTTGCTAGCCAAAGACACGACTGCTGCAGATAGGTTACTAGGGCAGGAACGTGCAAAATGCCCCTTTTTATGACACTTAAAACACTCTACTTCACCCTTGGACTTCCCCTGAGGTGGGGAAGGGCCCTGACCTTTCTTAAACGGGACGGTTTTTGGTTTGTGATCAAAATTAGTATCATTGCTCTTGCTTTTGTTATTAAATGTTGCATCACTGACTCGGGGGGCTGGAGTGTTGCGCCCCTTGTTAACTGCCTCGGTCAGTTGTGCAGACCCGCACCCACGAATCAGCGATAATCTCAGGTCAGCCATCTCAGCTGCCTCTTGTAGAGTTTTAGGACGTTTCTCTTTGAGGTTCAAAGTCAGGTCGCCGCCTGTGCATTTAAAAAATTGCTCTAGAAGGACTAACTGCTCAATCTCTTCGAACGTCGTCACCTTCTCTGACCTCAGCCAATTTCTCAAAGCATCAGACAGTTCCCGGGCATGTTCTAGAAAAGTGCACTCACGACGCTTCGTAACACCCCGAAACTTCAACCTATATGTCTCTGGTTGTAACTCGTATGCCCGCAGAACAGCTTCCTTCAATACCTCATAATCGATGCCAGATTCCAAGGGCAACGCATTATATGCCTTGAGTCCTTTGCCAACCAACCTAGAGGAAACAAGAGCTGCCCACTTAACCTCGGGCCATTGGTGCTCCCGGCACTTCTTCTCAAAACGCAGGAAAAACTCAATGACACCCGACTCGTCAAATGCAGGGACTAACTTAAGAAGGTGCGATAAAGACTGATCAAGACCTCGATTCCCAGAACCGAGACGCTGCCCTGTCGACTCCACCCGAGACTTCTCAAGCTCTATGTCTGCACAGTACTTCGTAGCCTAAACCTGAAGCTCAGCCTCACGTATGGCCTTTTTCTCCTCAGCCTCAGATTTCCGCTGCTGCTGCTGAATCTTAGCCATCTCAATCTGCTGCTTAGCCATCTCAAGCTGGTATTCCTGCTGCTTAGCCATCTTAGCCATCTCAAGCTGAAAGATCATATCTGGAGTTAAACATTGAGGAGGAGGAGATGCAACAATTGGAGACCCACCCACTGATCCACCCAGGGGCAAACCACGCTGCCAGTGACTATCGGCCTGCGGGAACGTACCCGGCTCCGGAGCCCGAGGGGGCGCCATGGTAGGAGTCGAGTGGAATGGAGGCTGGGCCGAAGGTGCCCCAGCTCCCGCTCCACCCGAAGCCCCACGCACCCCACCGAGCACACAGGCCACCAGGTCACTTCTCGTCATGCTGCTAGTGCCAACATGCCCCATGACCAGAGCTGGGCACCACAAACAAAAAGTCAAGTCAGCAAACACAAATCAGCAAACCCAGAACATAACTTCAGCAAACACAAATGTGCAAACCTTGTGAAATTTCTAGTCCTCAAATGCAAATATGCAAACACAAACCATTTTTTATTTATTTTAAATTTAAACTACAGAATCAAGGGTAAATCAATAAATTAAATCTCTAATGTCAATAAATATATATATTTACTTAAATATAATGTTGCCCAACTTCCACGGACCTCAAGGATATACATACAGGCTTTTAAAGCTTGGAAATTGCTGTAAATTGCCAAAACATTCCAGAATGTCACCCGCAGTGAAAGGGTTAATATATATAGTATAGGCCACTTAGTTTGTCCACATGGGCAGTAAAACGTTTGGGCAACTTGTTTATGGGGAGTGTGCTTCAGTAATAATCAGTATTCGCAATTCCGCACCATTCAGGAGGAGGTACGCCGGATCACAGAGGTGCAAGTATAATATGTTAAGTATATAGGGGATTATAGGTAATAACACAACACATTAATTATTGGATAAGTGATAATAAGTATAAACGTACAGGTATATAAGTACAGATATAAGATAAGGCTTGTAATAAAAGCCTTAGGAGCAAGGTGATATATGACTTGTGTGATCTAATATATCTAGGGGATATAGGAGCTTGGCTATAGAGGATGAGTCTGAGTCTAGAGGGAGTAAAGAGCTCTGACTCTCTCTGGCTGAGGTCTGTTGAAGTCTAACTGAAGATGCCTGAGTAAGAAGGCATCGACTGGGTTCAAGGATGCTGAAGCAACACAGCATCAACTCAGCATACTGGTATGACGTAGGACCGGATAAATACCTTATACAGTTTACATTTACAGAGGAAATGGGTGTTGATTAAAGTGGAAGTAATAACAAATATATTATATGTTAAAGAGATAGATAAAGTTATAGGGAGTTTAATAAATGAAGAATGTTTAATAAGAATGTTGAGAGTTTAAAAGTTACAGGGATAAAGGCATATAAGCAGTGAGATATATGTATAGCAATATATATGCAGGGCTTATAATGTCATACTACATTCGCCGGGGGGTAAAAGAATTGATCTCACCATGATCAACTATAGTAAAAAAAAAAATGACTAGTCTGTTGACACATCACACCGTATCAAAATTGTCCATTAGACCTAGATCAAGGGTGTGAGCTACCAACAAATTAGAATAAAGGTTTATAAATTAGAATAAAGGTTTATGTTAAATAATATAAATATATAGTCGAGTATAAGGAGAAGATTACAACTGCTATATATAACACATGGCAGGTGTAAACTTACATAGTAATACAATTTAACATCTGACAGTGGAAAGAAATAATACCCTAAGCTGTTCCACTGACGATATAAATATATATACATATAAAGAAATATATTAAAAAAAAAAAGAAAGAACTTAAAGTGCTCTATTCCTCGCGTGGGCTTCGAGAGCAGCAATGCGAAGATTCAGGCGAGAAAGAGCAAACCAAGAGACACCTAGGATGATGATGATAATGAGCATAGGAGTACCAATCGCTGGGATGGCAATGTAAGGGTGATAGTATTTAACAAAATCCATAGGTAGAATTGACTTGTTGATCAATTGAAGGGTTTTATATATTAGCTGAAACCAAGGTGAATTCACGTTGGTGAATTTTGCTGCCATAACATCCGAAACCAAGGTCATCCTACCTGTAGGACTAACCACCTTTGCCATCCATTCGAATGGCGCGGTAGTTAGTCCTACAGGTAGGATGACCTTGGTTTCGGATGTTATGGCAGTAAAATTCACCAACGTCGACCTGAGTGTTATGGCCCCGACCTTGGCGAAAGCTATCAATGCCTTAAGAAGTTCAGATTCTATTTTGACAGTGTTTCTGAATCACTCAAATATCAAACATAGCAATCACAACGCAACTCTAACTCAGTTACTTTGGAGAACTAATGTGGTGAAAAACACCTTAGATTACTTGTTCATTCAATTAGCCTCTAAAAATCCGGTCAAACCAAGGTCAGAATCCAAACGAGCTAGACTTAGATACAAGAGAGGACTTATTGATGCAGGAGGTTACCTGTTGTCTTCTCTCTTCGGGACAGCTACTGAAGACCAAGTGAACGCCATCGCTGATAAAATCGGTGAAGTAGAAAATACCCTCAGAAGCCAAGAAAAGTTAGTGGAGATCCAAATAGACACTATTAATGAAATCTCTACTCATGTTAACGACTTACAATCTCTCATGAGTAAAGCGGAATCTACCATTAATGAACTCTCTGATATTGCCTCATTTCTTGAAAACATTCTAGAAATCTCTACCCAACTTGACAACATTTATTTTATCTCTATGAAATTAGAGTCAGACTTTAGTAGACTCTTAAACGCCCTCAACGATGCTGAACACGGTATAGTGAGCTCAGATCTTCTTCCCTTGAGTAGTCTGAGGAAAATCATCACTCAGGCCGGCAATGACTTCCGCCTCTTACCAGTGTTCCCGCTTGACCAAATTGAACTATTATATGGATATATAGATGTCCACATGTATAACTATGAATATATGCTTATTATTCCATTTGCATCATCCATTTCCTTCGCTCATTACTTGATCACTCCTTTCCCCTTTTTCCTCAACAATCAATTAGTTTCTTTGGACAACTCCTTCAGCAACTTGTTCATCTCCACTTCCGAGAATCACCACGCCTGGTTGGATGATTATTCATTCTCTACTCTCTGTCACTCCCCTATTATATCCCAGGCCATTTGCCCAGCCTTTGCTCTCAAGTTAATCCCCTTCCAGGCGATTTATTCGTGGTCCCCCCTTTGGGAATGGCAATAGGCTATATATGCCTAGATAGGCCTACTTTAGATAGATTAAGTAATTTAATAGAAAGTAGCCTAGACCTATTAATTTTAATGCTCAGAATAAAGGCCTAGCTTCAGATCAAAATTTAATAACATTTTATTGTAGGCTAAATTTAGTCTAGGCCTATATGATACTTTCAAAATTAACACCTTCTACTTGACACTAATAACATGAGTGTGATTATAGGCCTAGGCCTATACATAGATGTTAGAACATGCAATATTTAGCCTAGGCCTACATGCTTTGAGGCATTTTGATGGAATTAGTGACTGATTATAGCCTAGACCTAGGCCTAGGCTATATATTAAAGATAGAACATGCAATATTTAGCCTACATGCTTTGAGGCATTTTGATGGAATTAGTGATTATAGCCTAGACCTAGGCTATATATATAGAAGTTAGAACATGCAATATTTAGCCTACATGCTTTGAGGCATTTTGATGGAATTAGTGATTGATTGATTATAGCCTAGACCTAGGCCTAGGCTAGCCTATATATATATAGAAGTTAGAAAATGCAATATTATTTAGCCTACATGCTTTGAGGCATTTTGATAGGATAGGGTAGCCTAGGCCTAGCCTAATAAAATTACTTATATTAGTAATTAACCTATAGGCCTAGGCTATATTTAGAAGTTAGAACATGCAATATTTAGCCTACATGCTTTGAGGCATTTTGATGGGATTAGTGATTATAGACCTAGGCCTAGGCTATATAGCCTAGCCTATATAGAAGTTAGACTTAGCCTAGGCCTACATGCTTTGAGGCATTTTGATGGGATTAGGGTAGCCTAATAACATTAGTTTAGGTTAAAAATTAACAGGCTATCAATCAAATTAGCGATAGCCTAACATTATAATCTTAAATTAGGCTAGATTATAAAGTTATAAAGCCCTTCTCCAGAGACATCTTCTTGGTAATTACAGGCCCATAGAAGGTTTCTAGGTGGGGCCAGGGGTGGCTTAGGTCCTCGATTTCTGCATGCTCTGCAGCATCACTGTCGGATGATGGTGGTGAACTGCTCCCCATGCTGTTGGCAGCTGCGGTAGGCATGATGGTAGACTCCATGTTCACTTCAATAGGCCGAAAATATAAACAAAGTTGAAGTGCTAGCAGGTTGGAACTCTTGGACTGCTGTGTGTTGTAGGTGTTAGCTCGACGCTTGCTACTAAGTAAGTGAACATTGAACAAACGTGAAGAGCCGATGTATAGGCCTAGATTCCAGAACACAGGTAGTTAGCTTGGTCACATGACTTTTTTTGGATGGAGCTGCAGGAGCGGCCCAGGGCTGGCTGGCGGCTGGAATTTTTATTTTGCGGACTCGAGGTTTGCAACATGGAGGTACTTTCCAGAGCTTCAAACCCGCAAATAGGCAGCCATTTTGGCGCCAACGCTAATTCGCCAACAAAATGACACTTCCGCCATGGCGGAATTGGCTATTTGCGGAAGTGTTGGCTAAAGTGCCCAGCTCTGCCCATGACCGTGGCCAAACACTGGAGACCATACCGATCAATCCCCGACACCCGGTCAACAGTAATAGGCATCTCCAGAAACTTCCTTGCATCCTCCTCACTAGTTACTAATCTAATGCCTTCTAACAAACCCAGCTTCTGCACCTCAGAGCCTGCTTCCCATACTGTGTCCTCACTGTGCACTGATCCGTCGTTCGACATAGTGTCCACCGAAAATTCTCAACGTTTATAAAAAAAAAAAATAACCTAAACTCTCATGTAGCACTATTCACTCAATAAATGCTTGAAGACAACTCAAGTGCTATACTACGTTGCCAAAAAAAAAATCCAACGTGTCCAAAATATTCCTCCAAAAACAAATGTCCAAAACTTCTGCAATTATTTCTTAGTTCATTTGGTATGACGACTAAGATAAGATACTAGGCAAGGTTGCCATTTGTTACGACCGGGGCTCTGAATAAAACAAGGGCACTTAATGATTGGACTAGTAATAGGGCACTATGCAACAACGGTACGCTAGATCCAAACCCTCGAACTTATATGCCGGCGAACAAAAACACCTATACCCTCCAGAGTTAATCTGCGATAGCGGGGTATCCTTAACTGGGCATAAATGTACTCTACTTCAGGCTAACCCACACTGGTATAGCCTGATAACAAACAAGATGCAAGTTACGTTAAAATGCATAAAAAGGAATCTATGAAAAGATCAATTAAATCACTGCAAGATTTAATACAATAAAAAGATGCTTCAATACAGTTACTCTAAATAACAATAAACTCTTCACTCCTATCTGAAAGAAGTGAAGTATAGTCCTACAGCATAGACCTGGAAACTTCTGAAGAAAGTCTAATGCTCATAAGATGCTCGTATCTTAAACTATATAAAGGCAGGAGGCAGGACACCACACGTGTAAAGTGAATACACTAAAAGATAGGACCTATAATGTTAACTGACACGAGAATACTATAAATGCGCAACGGTAGCAATGCTCGACACTAAAAGAAGTACTTCCTCATCAACGAAACCGTCTGCTATGGTTGTGCAACTCAACAACAACCTAGACTAATAAATGCTGTGAATAATAATGCATACATATCAAAGAGCTTATATTAAATACTAATAAGTGTCTACTCGATTAATAATGTCTAGCAGGAATACTCTAGGTAAGGAACTGTGGTTGAGCAAAACAGGCTCGTAGCCTAGCGATGTCCTTAAGACTGCATCCTTTAAGTTACATTAATTGACTAGGGTGCTCTCTTGATAGATCCAGATCACAAGTATCTGGTTCTACCCTGGCGACCCTCTTAAGACAAGCAAAGAGGCAGCAAAGTGTGGAACTGGAACAGGCCAAAACCCTCAGTCAACACAATGCTGCACTCGCAAAGGACGCAAGCGAAAAGACAACACAGGCTACCACAGGACCGGTCGAAGTCGTGTAGATATAAGCAAACCATACACACATCGGAGACAACGACTACAGTTACTATATCCCAGTCTAGCATTAAATAAAAGAGCAGAAACACTAAATCAATAATGGAGACACACTAAGTTCCCAACCTCTACTAACTAAGAACCCTCAAAACCTATTCTAAGTACATGTAAATATCTCTGAGGACGGCGCATGCAATACAATGGGCCGGCTATGGAAACCGTATGCAGAACCCAAGGGGACAAGTAATTGAATAAAGGTGAGAAGCAATGGAAAAGAAGAAGGTCAGCGAGAGAGACAGTGGTAAAGGGGGTGATCGGGAGAGAGTATGCAAAGGGATGTTAGAAGCACGCGTGCCTAGCCTGTCCTGAGGAGGACAGCTCCTGGGAACCCTCATGGAGGAGGTTAGTTACACAGGAGCCCGCAAGGGCGCGATGGTCGGCCAATCACGGGCCGAGATGTCACAAGGCAGCAGGCGTCCCTAGGATGCGCCACGATCCGCCAGCCAATCAAGGGCGCGGGAAAGACCGCGAGCGAGCGGGAAAACTCCTCCGAGCGAGGGAGGCAGCACATACATACACACGCACATATAACCACCACGCTGCCTACATCGCTCTTTCTCCTTAACTTTACACAATGCATCTTATATTCTACTAATGATATAAAATACTTCCCGTTGTCACAGACGAAAACAAAGACCACCACTGGACTGTCTGTGACAATGCGAGCACAAGGAAAGAAAGAACAACATTCTCGGATAACTGTAGCCCATTTCGATGTCCCTGGCGAGCGCTAGTGGCTAACGAGAGGCGATTCTGCCCACGCTGGTAGACGTCACACTTGTATCCTCTCAACACCTCCCCCTCGGTAAAACGGAACCCGTGACAGATGGTAAAGCATGTGCGGCTACTTTCAGTGGTAGTTGGCATCTTACTGGCCTTTGACTTTGTAATAACGTGAACTCAGTACAGTCAACATGTCGGAGGGAGGATCAAAACCACCCATTACGGCATTCTGCCCAGAAACCATGGATATTAGCACGTATTTGGAGATGGTCATTCCTACCATTACCATGAACTATACTATGCCGAAGAGAAAAGAACCGCCACATAATTTGTTTTTTCAATGTGAGTGAGGGAGACAAAAGGCAAAACTGCCTGTAGCAAGTGCCTCCCCCAGAGTTGAAAGAGCGACAGGGCCAAAATCAAGGGACGTTCTAGCCAAAATGTCTGGACACACAGAGTTTGCAGCAATTTAAGTCATAGGAAGAGGGAAAGACTGATTATGGGAGAGAGAGCTGTTGAATAGAAGAAAGACTGAGAATAATGTTTTACTCTTGAGTTGGAGAGTTGCACAGAGTATGGGAGGGATTGTGTTGCAAGATGGGTGCCGCTTGCTCTACGAAGAGGGAGTGGTATTCACTGAGAGAGCTCCGAGGAACACTGATTATTGTAATAGCGGTAGAATAGTGAGAGAGATGCAACATTGCGGCGAAGAGAGAGAGACTGCAGAGAATTGGTGAGTAGACATGAGTTAATGAGATGGAAGGCTTTCTTTTCTACTTTGTCTAGAAGTGCTGTGTGAGAGGATCCTCCCCACACATGTGAACAATACTCAATACATGGGCGCACTGTGCCCCTGTACAGAGCAAGAAGATGCGCAGGAGTATAAAACCCCTGGAGGCGGTTGAGCACACCCACCTTCTGGGATGCTGTTTTAGCTAGAGTGATAATATGATCTTTCCAAGAGAGATCAGAAGAAAAAGAGACACCAAGAATATTAAGAGAAGATGAAGGGTTAATTTGTATGTTGTTGAAGAGTAGGTTATAGTTTTCTGGAAGGGGGCGACAAGTAGACAGATGGAGAAATTGAGTTTTGGAAGCATTAAAAGTAACAAGGTTTTCTCTGCCCCAATTATTGATAGTAGAGAGATCAGAAGATAGGTGTTTTATGGCTTCCTTACGTGAGTTTTGGAGTTCCTGCTGTGAATAATTTTGTGAAAGGCTAGTTGAATAGTGTTATGTACAGTCGCCTGCATTTGAGTGAATGGGACTGGAGGAGCAGTTGAGAAGTTTGTTTATTAATACTAGGAAGAGAATTGGAGAACACCGGAGTTGATAGGTTGGGGAAGTAAACGGTGGCCGTCCACAACCGCAGCTATGGAATGGCCGGAAAGAAAATTAGAGACAAAGGCACAGATTGAGGGATAGAAACCGTAGGAGGGTAGTTTGGAAATAAGGGATTTGTGCCAGACTCAATCGAAGGCCTTCGATATGTCTAGCGCAACAGAAAAAGTCTCACCGAAGTCTCAAATGGAGGATGACCAAGAGTTAGTAAGATATGACAGAAGATCACTAATAGAGGGGCCCTTAAGGAAGCCATACTGTTGGTCTGACTGTAGGTTATGGGAAGATAAATGCTTAAGAAATTTTGAGGTAAGAATAGTTAAAAAATCTTTAGAGATGCAAGAAATGAGAGAAATTGGACGATAGTTGGAGAGTTGAGAGCGGTCACCCTTCTTTGGGACAGGTTGAATGAGAGCAAACTTCAAGCAAGAAGGGAAGACGTTAGAGACAGAGACACACGGAAGAATTTGCCTATGCATGAATTTGCCAGCATGGAATTAGAATTTTGTAGTACAATAGGAGGAACACCGTCCAGTCCATACGCCTTCTTAGTATTAAGCCCAGAGAGGGTTAAAAGTACATCCTTGGAAGAGGTTTTGATGTTAGGCATAAGTTGGAGAGAAGGGGGTGGAGAGGGAGGAAGAGCACCGGAAACATCCAAAGTGGAGTTTTTAGCGGGAGTGTTAGCGAAGAGTTCAGCTTTGTCAGAGGAAGAAGTGACGGTGGTGCCGTCGGAGTGGAAAAGAGGAGGGAAAGACGAAGAAGGAAAATTGTTGGAGAGGCTTTTGCTTAGGTGCCAGAAGGCTTGGGAAGAGCTAGAGTTGAATAGTTCAGTGTATTTATTATTGATGAAAGAATGTTTGGAGAAGCGAAGAACATACTGTATATGGCTTGATTCCGGGCAGAAACATAGGAAGTATGAGATTCTTGAGTTTGAAGGCGACGGTACCATTTGAATGCTTCCTCCTTATTGCGGATAGCAGTAGAGCAAGCGTGAGTAAACCAAGATTTTTTTGCATTAGCCTTAAAGAAAGAAAATGGAATGTATGCTTCCATGCCTGAGCCCTGAAAGGCTTACCTCGGTAATGCGTTCAGAACTCGCCGAGCGTCGCCGGCCACGGAAGCAAAAGTAATTCCATGGGAAATCAAAGAAGTACTGCCGAAAAGCCTCCCACTTCCAAAGTGCCACAAGGATCTGGTGGCCGTACCGGAGAGATGGGACAGGTGACAGAAATATTTAAGGTCAGAGGAGCCCAAAGGAGAGAAAAGATTTACAGTATAAGCAGAAGAGTTAGAAGTTAGATATAAGTGAAGAATGTTTGGCTGATCTCCGAAGCAATCCGGGATACGAGTAGGTTGCTGGACTAACTGCTCTAGGTCATTTAGGATAGAAAAGATGTAGGCTTGTTCACCAGATTGTTCAGTGGAAAGAGAGGAGAGCCATTGGCGGTGGTGAACGTTGAAATCTCCTAGGATGGAGATTTCTGCGAAGGGAGAGATGGATAGAATGGGTTCCACTATAGAAATTAGATAGTCAAAACAAAATTTGCATAGTCAATAGAATTAGGGGAGAGATAAACAGGGAAGAAATATTTATTTTGAGTGACAAGAAAGCTTTAGCCAGAGTGTTGAGAATTTAGAAGAGTCAAAGTTGGGAACACGAGAGAAAGCAAGATTGTTGCACACATATTATGCAACATCCACCTTTGGCTAGCTAACATAGGATATTCTCCTGAATAGGTCACCACCGTGGGAAGGGATAAAAGCTGTCATTACCACCATTTTCCAACCCCCTTATTGGGGAGATTGTAGGCACCAATTGAGCAGGGCTAGACCCAGGAGAGGTTATAGGCATTTGATAAGGAATCGCTGGAACTCCTGGTTCATTAGCTTGGCCTCTCTTAATGATTTCCTTTGTGCCTCACTTACACTGAGAGTAATCCAGCTAGCTCTCACAAACCCCTTCTCCTCCTATCCACGTCACTACACTAAACATGCACACCACACTTCATTCTTCCACATAAAAATTAAAACAAAAAAATAACATGATGAACATACGCCCAGCCTCGGAGTCCCCAGGGGGGGGGGGGGAGGGGTGGCATAAATTCCCCCACGCCGACCCAACCTTCCCCTGACGACCCCTCTAAATGCTCTGGACCACGGCCTGTCACTCTTACTATCAAGTTTTGCAACATTCGCTTCCTTTCCTCTATGTTTCACTCTGTAGATCACCATCTCTCCTCCTTCAAACCTGGTCTTCTTTTCCTCACCGAAACGCAGGTGTCTGAAGCAACTGCCAGCAGCCCCTCCTCTGTATCCTCTCACTTTCTCTATCCTAGTTTCAAAGCCAAAGGCGAATGTTGTGCATGTGTGCATATCCAAAAAACTCCTCGTCCTACCCCCCAAACACTAGAAATGTATCATACAACCCTCGCTTAACCCCAGTGAACCTGTTTAATTTTTCCCCCTGTCAAGGCAACTGTCCCCTGCCTATTTGGTGAGTCATCGTCTCAACTACCCCGCCCCACCCAAAACTTCAGGGGAAACACCTACCGCGGCCATCGGCCAAACCGTTTCCCTCAACGTGTTACGGCGACGAAACCCGAACAGAGCTTCTCTCACTACGCCCCTCAGTACTCCTCACAAACACCAGAGACAACTCCTGCGCCTTGTTTCAAAACCTAATCTACCCATCAACCGATTCTTCCTACGAAATGGATTTTTACAAGCGCCCCCGACTTCCTACCAGGTTGCGGGGGTCCGTATTATGTTGCATAAGCCGCCAATTTACCATAAACTAAAGTTAAATGGATTTTCAGTGAGGTTACTCATAGACACGGCCGCCGGCCGGTCTTGTCTTGACGCCCCCTTCTATAACAGAAAGAGTCACAGATTTGGATCACTGAAACCATCATCGGTTCAGATGGTCAGTGCAGGGAATCATCCCCTACACATCCAGGGCGAACCCTATCCCATCACTATCCCCCCATAGATCACGTCTGTGTCATTATGGACTCACACAATGCCATGTCTGACGGTTATTTGGGGTTAGATCTGCTTCAACTCCTAGAGGCACAAATTGACTTCAAGCGTCGGCATCTGTTGTTCTTCGACAACCAACCTCAATCCACGCATCGTCATTTCTCAAGTCAATACCGCCGCCGCCATTTCTATTCCCCCACACCACCAAGCTTGGGTCCCCATCAACCGACCTTACTCCGCACCCCTTTTGTTCTCACCTGCCTCCCACGTCACCCGCCATTGCTTGACCTCCCCCGCCTTGTTTTGCCTGTCTATAAACTGCCTGAAGGTCGCCAATATCTTGGACCACCCTATCAGCTTGCCGAAGGGTTTGCAATTAGGAGACCTCGAGACTTTTGACGACATTGCTCGCCCCCCAACCCCCCCCCCCTCCCTCCCTACCAAAAAATACCTAACCCTGCCGTAGCCTCCGCCTTACCCCAAATACCGACTATACCGCTCTGTACAGGGGCACAGTGCGTCCTTGTATGGAGTATTGTTCACATGTTAGGGAGGATCCTGCTACACCGCACTCCTTGACAAAGTAGAAAGGAAGGCCTTTCATATCATTAATTCCCGTCCACTAACCAACTCTCTGCAAACTCTCTCTCTGCTATTCAATCGCTACTACAATAATCAGTGCTCCTCAGAGCTCTCCCAGTGTATACCACCTCCTCTACGTAGGGTACGTGGTACCCGTCTTGTAACACAATTCCACCCCTACTCTGCGCAACTCTCCAACCCAAGAGTGAAAAGTTACACTCAGACTTTCTTCTATTCAACAGCTGAGCTCTGGAACTCTCTCCCAGAATCAGTCTTTCCCTCTTCCTATGACTTACATAGCTTCAATCTCTGTGTGTCCAGGCATTATGGCTCGAATGTCCCTTTGGTTTTGGCCCTGTCACTCTTTCAACTATGGGGGAGGCACTCGCTACAGGCAGTTCTGCCTTTTGTCTCCCTCACTCACAGAGAGAAAAAACAAAAAAAACACCTGTCTGAGTCACAAAAACAAATGTTGCGCGCGGTTTTACTATTATTTCAAGATATTTTCTCCCAATTCCCAGACGATATTGGCCACACCACCGTCCTAGAGCACCCAATACATACAGAGGGCCTGCCCATTAGACAACCCCTGCATCGAAAAAACTCAATTCAAATGCCGTGAGGAATAAAAGCAGGTACAAGAAATGCTCGAAGCTGGGTAAATAGACCCATCCACCAGTCCGTGGTCTTCCCCAGTCGTCTTGGTTAAAAAATAAGATGGTTTTCTGAGATTTTGCGTAAATTACCGCCAGCAGAACGATGTCGCTATTAACCCACTCGACAACACGCATGATGCGTCGCCTATGTATGTAACGCAAAGTCCCAGCGCCGCAGCATATGCGACCGCACTTTCGCCTTTATTTACTCCTGTTCTATGGCACCTAGAGGGTTCAGATTTGTATGGGAACTACTTTAGGGTACCACGAAACAATAGCGATGCTTGACAACCCCCAAGTCCAGCTGCGTGCACGTGGGGACGCGCGGGAGTGGGACGCCAGTTTACCAACTACCCTCGCGACTTGCGAGTGTTACGGTACACGATTTCTGACCGACTCACCTCCACCCACTGCCACCCACGCTGGGGTGCAAGTGTTGAGGAGGCACTCGCAATACTGGAATATAGCAATACGATAATAGTAACCAAAATATTATGTAGTAACAGTGGAAGAGTGAAAGAGAAGTAAGCTAACCACACAAAGCCTTAGCCCAGTGTGGTGGTGGTGATAGTGGCAGGACTAGCATGCATACATATGTGCGTTCTCGTAGACTCGTTTCTCAACCTCCCCCTCCCCAGACTGATGAGGGACTCTCACACCCTTGAACACTTACAAGCTGTCTAAAAATGATCGCATAATTAGGCTACCATAGTGTGGTGGGAATATGAACATGATTTAGATTAATATCCAGTATTCGAGAATGGATAATAAGTCGTAGGCGTGTGCATAAACCTTTAACCGTCTTGGTGGTGTAATGGTTAAGGTGTCTACAAATCTGTGTGTGATAACCCGGGTTCGAATCCTGGTGGATCACATATATGGTTTCATTAATATCATTAGAGGTGTTTGGTGTTGTGGTGAAATTAATAAAAAATAGAATATAAGTGACAGTGACATTCACAATACGATAATCGTAACCAAAATATTATGCATTAACAGTGGAACAGGCAAAGTCAAAGTATACTAGTCACAGTGCTTAGCCCAGAGTTGTGTTGGGTGGTGGTAGCGAGTGTTTGTATGTGTTTTATGATGGCCGGCTGTCACCATGACAACCAGGGCACTCGGGGCTTTGTATTGTAATTACTATATTATATACATTTTATAACACTCTACAGCGCTTTGGACATATCGGGCGTTCCTGCCGACGACTTGCCCAGGGACTGCCGTCTGTGTGCGTCTCCTGTGGTGGCTCGGTACATGAGGATATGGACTGCCCGGGTCCGGTATCCTGTGTGAATTGTGGTTGTGGACACACTGCTTCATCCAAGTCTTGTGATAGATACAGATTTGAACAGGAGGTATTGTCTCTACGTGCGAAAGAGAAACTGAGCTTTGCTGAAGCTAAGGATCGTGTGTCATCTATGTTTGTTCGACCTGGTGTTTCGTTTGCGTCTCTCCTCACAAAGTCCAAGCCTGCTGCGCCTATGCATATTGTTCCTTCTGTGGACTGTCACAAGTCTTCTGCTCCACGAACGGGCCTTCCTTCACGAGTCTCCTCCGATGCCAAACGTACTCCTAGGAAGTCTGCGAATCCTGTGGAACCTCCCTCGCCACCTGTACCCGAGGCTGACGGTCCCTCTGTCATTGTGCACCCTCCTTCTGTGACAAGCTCTGTGGCAGGTCGTAATTCCGATTCTGCAAGTAATGGCGTGGAGATGGAGGTAGAGAATGCCAACCTCAAGCGGGCGAGGAGTAGGGAATCTTTGGAGGAGACCCCTCCTTCTAAGGTTCAAACGAGCGTGCCTCACAGGGGCTCTAAAAGTGTCCCTCCCTCGAAGTCTCGAGATGATTTGGCATCACCGTTGGTGGCTGATAAAGACAGCCTTTCTGGAGTTCCAGTTCCTGCAACTAGCTCCACTGTGACAGGGGATGCGTCTTCGGACGCACACACAGCTTGCTCGCCAGCTCCCTCTGACCCCGCCTCCTGCAAACAGCCTTCGGTTGATTTGATTGAGGACGGTCATGGTCCGGGTGACCCTGTCATGGCACCTGATCACTTGTTGAGGGCTGCGTACAAGGCAGGTGTGTCTCAGCGGAGGGTCTATGTGCCTCGGTCGCGTACTGCTGCTAGGGCGGAGGTGACTGTGGATAGAGATTCCTCCGCACGTCGTGACGTTAGATTATCATCATCATCCTCTCGATTGGTTAGACCGGGACCCACCCCTGGGAAGAAGAGCTTTAAAACCTTCCCAGCGAAAGTCCTACATGGGTATTTGTACTTTTAATCTTTTATATTTTTAATTTTTAATTAGTATCTCCTTATGGCTACAACAATTTGTCTTCAATAGAATTGTCGTGGTGTATTGGCAAACTGGGAGGAATTACAATTACTTCTCTCAGATCTGAATCCATTGTGTGTCTGTCGTCAGGAGACAATGGTGGGGCTTCGACCATTGCCTTCACCTAAGGGTTATTCAGTCTTCCTTTCCGCTCCTCCCCTGGCTGGTGGTCATAGCGGTGGATGTGCCATTTTCTGTCGTTCCGATGTCCCATTCACCTCCTTTACTGTACAGTCTCCCCTTCAGGTTGTAGCTGTACAGATGCACCTTGAAAGGTGTTTTACCATCTGATGCCTGTACCTCCCCCCTTCAGTCCCAATATTGCGATCTGATTTAGAGACCATTATCCGACAACTTCAGACTCCTTTTATTTTACTTGGTGATCTTAATGGTCGCCATCCAATATGGGGTGATTCAGTTTACAATCCTCGGGGTGAGCTTCTGGCCTCCTTGGTTGGTGATCTGGATTTGGTTGTCTTGAACGATGGGAGACCAACCAATTACCATGTTCAACCTGGCACTTTTTCTGTTCTTGACCTCACCATTACTTCTCCTGACTGTGCGCTTGAATTTTCCTGGGACATTTTGGATGATCTGCATGGTAGTGACCATTATCCGGTGTTGGTCCAGTCCTCTCACTTTACTCCAACTACCCGTTTGCCTCGCTGGTGTCTGGGTAGGGCTGACTGGCCTCTTTTTGAACAACTCTGTAAGTTTGATTTGACTGTACATGATTTCCCAGCTATTGATGATGCCCAACATTATTTTACTACGACTATGATTAAAGCGGGGCTTCGTTCCATTCCACGGTCTTCGGGTGTATATTCCCGGAGACCTTTGCCGTGGTGGACTGCAGCCTGCTCTTTTGCTCGGGGGGTTTATAAAGCTGCATCTCGTCGATACCATGCAAACCGAGGGGTTCTCTTTCTTAACCTAACAAGTGCGCATGGGGGTAATTGGAAACGTCCCCCTGTGCAGACGTATTTGAGGTGTTTCCGTCACTAAAATATTCATTGTACCATTAATAGCATTAATACTTATCCATATGCGCCTATTATGGGTTGATTATAAAGGTATTAACCTGAAACAACAATAAAACGAGTGAAAACAGCGTTTGGATGGTCAAAATCGGAGATATAGCCCGCGAGTTGTATAATGTATGGGTGAGGCAAGCTGCTTTCCCGCCAATTTCCCCCAAGGCCACTGAGACACAGTCGATCGATACTTTCTCTCTCTCTCTTGCATTCGCTTGCTATCAGTGATGACCACACCCTGTAACCGGATTTCTAATGTTAGCACGAAAATATACCTCAGAATAAGGGAATAACAGGGAAAATAGGTGATAACTGAAGGAGAGGAGGAAAGTGGGGAAGGAGGGGAGGTAGAGGACTGAGATTTTGCATGGGCCAGGGGAAAAAAAAAAAAAAAAATTGATGTCAAAAGTTGATTTTTTTTTCTCTGACTCTTAAGACTCTCCCCGCAGTCCGCCGGGGGAACTCTTAAGAGTCTCCCCGCAGTTTCCGGGTTAAAGTTCAATTTCGCAAAATGCGTGCGCGCTATCGATGGGTTCTGAAAGATGCTCGCCGAAGCTCGTGGAGGTCCTATATTTCTACGATTACTTCTTCCACTCCTTTGCCTATGGTGTGGAAGAGAATACGCAAGATATCTGGAAAGTTTTCTCCCTCCTCTCCGCCAGTGTTGAAGATCCAAGGTAATCTGGTGTCTGCACCTGGTGAAGTAGCCTCTGCCCTAGCTACTCATTTTTGCAAGGTCTCCCAGACGGATGATGCCAAACCTTGTGCAAAAGCCCGACATAGCCAAGAGAGACAGGGTCTTAATTTCCGGTCTCATGGCAGTGAAACTTATAATGTTGACTTCAGTATTCGTGAGCTGCGTGCGGCCCTCTCGGGGTGTGGTGACACTGCTCCTGCTCCTGACGACATCCCATATGCCATGCTTCGTCATCTCCCGAATGCCTCCTTGGTGTTTTTATTAGACTTGTTTAATAGGATTTGGGGAGAGGGTACTCTACCTGCCAGCTGGAAGTTGGGCATTGTCCTTCCTATTCCTAAGCCTGGAAAAGATCATAGCAATGTTTCTAATTACCGCCCAATTTGTTTAACGTCGTGTGTATGCAAATTGTTTGAAAAAATTATCAATATCAGACTTGAGTGGTGTCTGGAGAGGGGCGGCCATCTCTCCCCTTCTCAGAGTGGCTTCCGCAAGCTACGGTGTACTTCTGACAACCTTATCCGACTTGAATCCTCAATCTGTGAAGTTATTGCCTCTAAGCATAATCTTGTGGCTGTGTTTTTTGACCTCGAGAAGGCTTATGACACAGCCTGGCGACATGGAATCCTACGGCAACTTCATGCTTTTGGATTACGTGGTCGCCTACCGGTGTTGCTTAGAGACTTCTTGACTGATCGTGTGTTTCGGGTTCGTGTGGGTTCTTCCCTCTCTGCGCCACTGTGCCAGGAGGAAGGTGTCGCTCAGGGTTGTGTCTTAAGTGCATTTTTGTTTGAGGCGGCCGTCAGTAGCATTCTAGACGCTGTGCCTGCTGCGGTATCCTCGTCCCTATATGTGGATAACTTGGCTATCTGGTTTTCTGGTTCCCGCATGTCTGCTATTGAGAGACGTATGCAACTTGCGTTGGACAGGAGTTCTGCATGGGCTGATTCCAAGGGCTTTCGGTTTTCCCCATCAAAGACTGTGGCTATGCACTTTTGCAGGATTCGAGGGGTTCACCCAGACCCTGATCTAATGCTCGGTGGCAGGAGACTCGGTTATGTGGCAGAGACAAAGTTCTTGGGTCTCACGTTTGATTGCCGTTTGACTTGGGTTCCACACTTGACGATTCTAAAGGCATCGTGTATGAAGGCTTTGAATCTGTTAAGAGTTCTGTCACACACCTCTTGGGGTGCTGATCGCAGAACACTCCTGCATTTGTTTCAGGCATTTGTCACATCCAAGCTGTCGTATGGCTGTGAGGTCTACTCCTCTGCCACGGACTCCAGATTTAAGACTCTAGAATCTAGAGTCTAGATGCTGTTCATCATGCTGGTGTACCTCCTTTAGATTTACTGCGTCAATCTGTGGATGTACATTGTTGGTTTCGGATTCGGCGCCTTCCAGACTCTCTTGTTTGTACCCGTGTCTCTGGTCAATCTTTTTTTTCATATTATGGTCAACATCCTCGAATGCCTCGTCCTTTTGGCTATAGAGTTTGTGAAGTTATGAAGGAGCTTAATCTGTCGACGGTTCCTGTGAGTCCCGTGCAATATTTCAAGGATTGCCCCCTGGGTCCTGCCTGAACCATCATTCTGCAGGTTTTTTACAGGTTCAAAGGATTCGATCACTCCTCAGTCTCTTCTTAATTTGTTTTTGGAACATTCTTCTAGTCATAATAGTTCTGTGCCTGTGTATACTGATGGCTCTAAATCTGCCTCCGGTGTTGGTTTTGGTGTTGTGTTTCCTGACTTCAGCCGTGGAGGTAGTCTTCCTGTAGCTGCCTCTGTTTTTACTGTGGAATTGTCTGCTATCATTTTAGCTCTGAAATTAGTGTTTGCTCACCGCAACAATTATTTTACTATTTTTAGTGATTCTCAAGGGGCTCTCATGGCTCTGGAATCCTTTAATTCTTCCCATCCTATAGTTTTAGCGATTTTAGAGTGGCTGTTTCTCATTCATCGTCGAGGGAAAAGAGTGGATTTTTGTTGGGTCCCTGTGCATATTGGTGTCAAAGGTAATGAAAGGGTGGATGCTTTGGCGAAAGCTGCAGCTTTAAGACCTTCAAGCGTAAATTACCCTCTGCCTGCTTCAGATCTATGTACTCCTCTCATGTTTGCTGTTCGTGCTCTTGGCAGGCACGGTGGGATTGTGTTACTATTAATAAGCTCAGGGAAGTTACCAAATTAGTCTTGCCAAGAGATTGCCCTACCATTCCTCGCAAATTGGAAACTGCTTCGGCTCGCCTCCGCATTGGACATACCAGGCTCACACACGGTTTCCTTATGTGTGGAGGTGTACCGCCATTCTGCGATGACTGTCTAGTTCCCCTTACTGTCAGGCTCTTGCTGGTTGAGTGTCCCAGTTTGGTTGAATTCCGTCGGAGGTTGTTTCTTCGGCACCGGAAGACAGATGGTACTTACTGTCTCTCTTCGGCGCTTGGAGGGGAGGCTGGTTCCCCTGGAGACGATGTGTTTTTATTTTTGAAAAAGGCTGGCCTCTTTCAGTTTTTATGATTACATCGATTTTACTCTTGATATCTAATTTTACACATGTTGTTTTACGATTTTAGTTTTCTGCAAATATGTTAGCTTGTTCGGCGCCATATGACCTTGTTGTTGCGGTGCCAAGATTTCTATCAATAAATTCAAATTCAAATTATAACACTCTACCAACACTCACAATGACTTTCAGTGTTAGTTCTTGTTATTTTACAATTTGTGGAGAAAAAAACAGAGCTACATAGAGTGTGAGAGTCATGCGGTGGAGGCAGGCTGTGTGTACGTTTGTCTATGCGTTTTGTTATTTTCCGGGAGCAAGATGGCCGACGGTCACCATGGCAACCACGGCGTGCGCGAGGCTTGCCACTCATCGGCACTTATAACACTTGACTTTATGCACTTATCACACTGTAACTTCACTTACAATGACATTTTGTGATACGTATTGCCATTTGATGAACTATGGAGGCACACTTGATGCTCGGGTGGTGTAAATAAGTGTCACTCGAAAACTGGAGGTATTGTACATCGGCCACGTTGCCTCACCTGGCTGTCATCTGCAGGTGAGGGAGTTTTGAAGAAGCGCACATCACCCAGTAATGGTGGTGCCCCACCCCCCAAATGACCTAGTTGAGCGGTTTTATGTTGTTTTTCCTTCATTACTAACCCATCACATGTGTTTTCAGGAAACAAAATGGAAATTTGGCTGGGCCTGGGGTGACATTTTTTATTATATTTCTTGGGGTCCAGTGGGTTAAAGACGCTACACCCTTGCCACAAATTGACGACTCCCTCGACTCGCTAAATGGTGCCTGTATCCTTTCAACTTTAGATTCGCAGGCAGGCAAGTCTCTGTCTAGCCAGAACATAAACAAAAGACCGCATTTTCAATAAGCAGTAGCCGACACTTTGAATTTAACGTACTCCCCTTCGGCCTTCGGCCTTTGCAATGGTCCTGCCACAATCTCTCATCTGATGGACTCCATCCTTCAAGGCCTCACCTGGTAAACCTGTCTGGCTTACCTCGACGGCAACATTGTTTTTGCTAATTCTTTGGAAGAACATATTCAACGCCTTTAGCAAAAATGTTTGCGCATCAGCCAAGCCGGTCTCAAACTTAAGCCATCCAAATGCACTCTAGCCAAAGAATCAGTCCCTTATTTAGGTCATGCCATTTCCAAAGAGGGCATTTCGCCATACCCGGATAAGCTAGCAGTAATAAACCAAATTCAACCCCCCCAGACAGTCAAAGGAGTGCGTTTATTTTTAGGCCTAGCCTCCTATTATAGACGTTTCGTAAAAAGATTCGGTGGCATTGCCAAGCCCCTCCATGAATTAACGCAGAATGAAAAAGAATTCACATGAACGGAAGCGTTCAAATGCCCCTATCGTTGCATTTCCCGACCCTTTCGCTTACACACCGACGTGTCTCTGCTAGGGATTGGAGCAGTGCTAGCTCATAAGTCAAACAACAAAGACAATATCGTAGCGTGTGCGCAAGTCGCACCCTTATGCAATCCGAAATGAGCTACGCCGCAACGAAAAGTTAATGTTTGGGTTTAGTTTGGGCCTGGCAAAATTTTATTATTATTATTATTATATGACATGCCGAAGTCTCCAACCAGGGTGCAGAAAAACCAGCAGGATGAATCCACACAAACCACCTGGAGGCACTGGAGAGTGACTACGGCAACTTAGAAAATGGAAAAAAACAAAATAAAAAAATACACACATATATACACATTTACTGCATATATATATATATATATATATATATATATATATATATATATATATATATATATATATACCGGGTATATATATATATATATATATATATATATATATATATATACAGTACCGGTATATACACATACACACAATTACACACACACACACACAGACATATATTGAACACTATTAAAATTAATAATATAATCTTACGCAATGGAGGATGTCAAGTATAAATATAATACAATAAAATATAATATAATAAGTTTAAAAATTAGAATTAATGCTGCAAAAAAGCATTAACTCTAGACTTAAAAATGGAGATATTAGCTGAATTGACTAGCTCATTTGGCAACGTATTCCACAAGTCAACCATGGCCGCACAAAACACTGTGAAAACTGTGCAGTGGAAACATTCACACGGCTCCCGGCAAGATCATTAAGATTGCTTGTGAATCTAGTTGCACGAGCCTGGACATATGGCCCAGGCTTAATCCCATGTAAGGGATGCTGAGGGATGTTAAAAACTTTAAATAAAAGACTAAGGGCACCAACTTTACGTCGATGACACAGATCAACAGACAAATGAGGTAGAATAAAACTGATAAAATTCAGGGACCTGTCAAGCAACTTGAGATGGCAGTCAGCTGCTGACAACCAGAAAGCTAAGCAATACTCGAATTGTGGCAAAATAAATGCATAAAAAGACTTGAAAATTGTGGCGTCACAAGCAAATTTGTGTCGATCAATTGGTGATGGAATTAACGCATATAAAGTAGTATAATCGGCATAGAAGATTAGTTTATTTTCAAGCTCGGAGCTTTGGTCAGCAGTAAAAATAATAAAAAGCAAAGGCCCAAGGACACTGCTTTGGGGAACGCCTGAAACAACAGGAACAGAAGGGGAACGACACGCATCAATGACCACAGACTGAGATCTTTTTCGTCAAAAAATCTTCAAAGATCCTTAAAGAATTGCCACCAATACTGAAGAGTCTTAACTTATACAGAAGTGCTTTATGGTTGACCAAGTCAAAAGCAGAACTAAAGTCAATAGCCACGACACGAGACTCATGCCCCTGGTCCAATGAAGATTGCAAGTCATGGGTGAGTGTCAGAAGCGCATCACATGTACCCAGTCCCTCACGAAAACCAAACTGTGAGTTTGGTATCAAATTATGACTAATACAATAAGAGGAAAGGCGTCTGGACAAAAGCCTCTCATAGAGCTTGGATAGGATAGGCGTAATAGAGATAGGGCGATAGTCATTAAGAGATGATGAGGCAGTATTTCCCTTTGGAATAGGAGTGATACTAGCCTTTCGCCAGCAAAGAGGAAAACTAACTGACTTCAAAAGCAACCTAAACATCACAGCCAATTTAGGGGCCAAGACCACTGCACCTTTTTTTTTTTTTAAAGAGAGGGAAAAACCCAACTGGGTCTGTGCCACTATAGGCATCAAGATCCAGCAAATACCTTTTCAGTTCAGCTGATTTGTAAGCCATTTAACACACAAAGAGCGGGTGGTAGGGTATTTTACACTGTGCCGCCCAGCATTTTTTTTTTACCCTAAATAGGGTTGTTTACGTGCTCATTTTCATGCATAAACAAGACCCAGAGCATAAAACAAGTATCTATCCCTGAAAGTGCGTAAACAGAGCTTTCCAATGATACCCAAACCATCCTTGTACGACCACTGGTTCTCTTGCAACGATCGTGCAACACAAGTGCAAAAAACCTAAAATAAGGTAATTTCCGTACATAATTCCCTGCGTAGCGAGTGAAAGAGGGGGGAGGAAGGTGGTATACAGTTCAGTACGTCCACGGTGGTCGTGGGGAGCGGTCATAAGGTTACTACGCTCGTCCCACCGCTCAGCTCTCTCTCTCAGCAACATTACGTGTTGAAAATGGCACTCGACAAATATGGTGCACCGCCACATACTCCACATTTATTTAACTCGACAGATGTCGTGCGCCGTTGGTTAAGGGTTAATGAGGTTGGGTCTAGGAAAACATGTCAATGTCAAAGACAATTCCTAATTACTCTGCTTATTAATACAAATATTAGATAGAATATTGATCTCCGATAAAGGATCAACAGAGATGGAGCCATCAGAATCACAAAGAGCAGGCATGGAGGAATCTATTTCAAACAAAGAGGACTTTAAAAAGCAGACCACCATTTATGAGGCTGTGTAGCTCCTGCCAGAACATCCTGAAGATGGGAGTTATATTCCCTCTCAGCAGCTGCATAAACTCTCTGCGCAACTGTCCTTTTAGCAACATAATTTTCCCAATACAAGGTGGTTTGATAACGCCTCCATAGACGATATGCAGCCTGTTTGTTATCAAATGCACACTTGCAGACATCATTAAACCATGCTTTATCCCTGATACGACACTTAATTGTTTTTGATGGAACTCTTTTGCGAAGGATACCAAGAAGGGAATTGTTGAGAGCTGAAACTGGGTCATGAGATTTCACTCAATATTACAAACATCATTACAAACGTTGTCCCAGTTAACCTGGAATTTAAGGTAGACTTTACGTGAGAGAGTAATATCAGGAACAGAAAAATCAAGATTAATTTTACACATGATGGCATTGTGGCCGTAAGTGCCAACAGGTACAAGAACGGAAGTTTCTACAACACCAGGAATATCTGTTAGTACTAGATCAAGACAATTTCCAGACATATGAGTAGGTCCTTGGATTAGCTGTTCACAACCAGATAAGTTTGATAAATCCAAGGCAGCAAGGCCATTTCTATTAGTTGGAGAGACCGAGTTCAACCACTCTTGATGATGCGCATTGACATCAACAAAAATAAAGGATGATTTGACATCTACAGACTGTATTGAAGCCATGGCTGTTAGGATTCAGTCACATATGTAATGATTATGATACTTGTTGGAAACTTTAACTAACTGCATCTCATGGCATTTACAATATGATTAGTTAAGTGCTGAGCATTATACCCAGATCTAATATACAAGCTCATTCCCCGAACACGAGGAATAGAATCACGCCGAATAAGAACTGGTTTACTGAAGTTAGGTATTAAAAGTTCAGAATAATCTCTATAACCAGAGACAAGGGTTTCAGAAGAAAAGACACTATCATAATCAACAGATGCCAAGGTAAGATCCTTGATGTTCTTATAAAGACCACTAATTTAAAGTCATACTTACTAGGTGCTAAATTAACAATCACAATCACCGACCATCATACGTTGCAATGGCTCCGAACATCCAACACCTCCAACACCCTCATTATCAGGTGGAGGCAATTGTTGGAAGAATTTAACTTTGAAATTGCTTACAGGCCTGGTAAACTTCATACGAAGGCCGATACGCTTCGCCTACCCACCTCCCCACCATTACCCACACACCCTTCATGCCTACCCCCCTAGCCGCCAAACCTCCTTCCACCTGCGCGGCCTGCAAACACCCCGCCCAACCCCTTAGCCAGCATCGCCAAGTGGGATGAAACCGAGAAACTAGACTGTCTGCTGCGCAACATTTTTGTGTCACTAACCAGAGTGGGAGATTTCTTGTACACTGGGTCAGGCCATATCGTCCTTAGCCCAGGAGGGTAAACAAAAACATCCTATCCTTACTGCATCGTGGGAATGGCATCCACCTATGCTATACAAAATTGTTACAAATATTTAAGGCAACATATTGGATCCCCCATGTGACGCATGTCCAGTGTGAGCATGCTGTACAGAACGCCTAGTCATGCCCCACTCTCGCTAGGATCGTCAGGGCAGGAACTTTGGCTGTAGTCTATGTAGAGTTTCCTAACTTAGTTCATGTGAACCGTTGTACTATAAGTAATATGAATATGTATTTTGTTTTCATCTGAGTCAACGAGTTCTATTTTATATCATTAGTTATAAGTATTGTGTGTAAAACTTATTTGTAATGATGGGAGAAGCGGCAGCCACAGTTGGGGGTCAGTGGGTGCGCCATGCGGGAGGTGGGCCTAACTCACTAGCACTCCCCCCCCCTCCCCCCTCCCCTCAGTGCTAGGAAAGCCTTTGTCTATCCCAGAGGAGAGAGAGAAATTACGTAATGATTGTCAGTGGGCGGTCCTTAGTAGTTCACGTTGGGCTCACTAAAGGGCCGAGTATAAAAAGGGAAGTCTAGCCATTTTTTGATCAGAACTCATTAGGCAGAGCGACTTCTCATTTCCCTTGCTAACTATATATATTCTTCTGACTGATGTGAACTTTCTCTACTACCTTACATTCTTATCTCCTCTTTTCCCTACCCTTTTTAACTTCCATGGTCCCGTTGGTGCAGAGCTAGTCAGGCAACGTATTATCGCTTGAGTTCTCATGAGATACATGCCTATTAGATAGCCTATTTTGGAAGGGTTAACTTAGAATAGGATTGATTTATGTTTGTTGCACTTGTCTATGCATTTCCCTGTGTGTTATTATTATTATTTCTGTTTTCTGCTAGTCTAGGTAATGCTAGACTGGGGTAAGGCTTTTCTGTGTTACGAGTTGTTGTTTGATGCAGTGGTTAAGCGATAAACCTGCATACTCGTTTCGGTTCGGTGAAGCCTAGGTTGTCTTCGCGGCTGACTGTGTTGAGTTAATAATTTACAGTGCGTGAGGGCAAGAGCCTAACCACCCTGTATTTTATTAACAGCTTGTTTTTACTTTGTCAAGGAGCCGGGAGAAAACCAGATACAAGGGATCTGGATTTCTCAAAGTGCACTTGTTAGTGTTAACGTAATACTTTAAACAGTTGTGAGGACTTCGCTAGGCTACGAGCCATTTTTGCTCAGTCACTGCTACCTTTTGCCCACAGTACCCCAGCTAGACTTTACTCGATTAGTAGATACAGAATAGTATTGAAGCTTTCCTTATGTATGATATTGTTTATGCACTATTGATTTCATGTGTTACAAGCTTGGCTACTTTAGTGATTAGTGGCCCACGAGCACAATCCGAGTAGGCTATTGCCGTTGCATTTGCGGAGTACTTCTTTTTAATGTTTGCCATTTACTATTGCATATTCTTTTAATTATTCTTATGCCAATTTAAACCTTTAATAGTATTTAATTGCCAGTGTTTTTCTTATTGAATTACTGTTCAAAATCCGATACGTACTTCTTACGAGCATCCGAGAAGCATCTAACTTTTTTCAGAAGATTCCTTGCTCGATGCTTAAGGACTATTAATTAACGTAACGTAATAGTGCCGATCCGAAGTAGAGGGTGGAGGACTTCTTAAGTTCTTAGTCAAGGGTGGATTACTTCGGCTTCGGCCAACACTATTCTTTGGTGTTGTTGTTTCTTACTTCTTTGTTTGATTGTTGACCAGACTAGAGAATTCCTGTCTCTTTATTAGTCTGTTGTTGAACACTAGTACCGAGTTCTTGTATACCCCGTTATAGCAGATTGAACTCTGGAGGGTATTGGTGTTTTTTGTTCGGCTGGCAGTACTCAGGGGTTGGGATCGTGTGTTTCCGTTGTGGCAGCGAGCCGTATTCGAGTCCTGATTGAGAGCCCTTGTGTACCCGAGTGCCAGGTCGTAACACCCATCCTAACCCTTAGCCAAACAAACAGTTGAGTCATGCCTGGCTTGCGCAGGCAGTAAAGACACCCTTCCGGCCCTATCACGGCGACCGCGCCGTGCCAACTCCTATCACCCGATACAATAGTCCCCTTTCTTGCCTTCAACACACTCCGGTTTGTTCTAACATTTTGTTACAACCTCCACCTCTTCACCTGGAGTATCATCAGGGGACGGAGACAGGGGCAGCAATTTGGGCTATGTGCGCAACAGATTAAACAAATCTGAAAGATTCATTTGTTCTGTATAACTTTCCAGTATTAAAAATAATTTCACGCCAAGTATTATTCCATAAAATTGAGGTAGCCTAACTACAATAAAATCTCTGCTTAACTTTGATATCAAAAATATATATTTCCTAGTTCCCTTATTATCTAAAAAAAATCAAACATTCCCTTTTCTTACATATCTCTATCTTTGACCTGGCATGATAATATTAATCAAATCTCTGATGTCTTGACTATTTCACTTACTCTACTAATACTAATCTACTTTATATTGAACTCAGTATTCTGAAGCACTAGGATTTCTGTAGGAGTGAGAGCTACACAATTATATCTATGTAATGTTATCCTTCCATGTCATCCAGTTCACTACAAATAATAGTAATAATATTCATGTATTAATTATTGGGTTGTGCAGCACACGCTTTGGGTTAACTCTTCTCTCGCTTACTGCTAGGCTATGCATTACTGCATTGGCAAAACTCTTATACAAGAATAACGATCTAATACCTCATGAGCGAACTATGATATCACTTCAACTTTATCTATTAACTAAGTAAAGTAGTGTACAAAGGAGTACAAAGGAAATCAAGCAACAATAGGTCTAGTGACTCCTCTAGGCTGCTTGTCCTCCAAAACACTGAGGATCAAGTGTCCAAACAGTGGTTTAGAGTGGGTAAGGAAAAATTGGAAAGGGAACTACTGCCCTAGAACTAATGTCCGAGGCAGGATTAGGAAGTTAGTAGGTGACAGATGGGTTAGTAACATAACACGGTTATAAGTGATCTTTCGTATATCTGGGAAAAAAAGAATAACGTCTTAGTAATATATATACGCAATAATCCTTGATGAGTCTGAGGGGGGAATAAAATAAAGTTATTCATTTACAAATGCAGTAGGTCGCAGGTTTGATGCAAGGTATTTGTCTAAGCGAAGTTTAAAAAAAAAAAAAAAAAACAAAAAAAAAAGAGTAATGTATTGGCAACATACCCACAGAGACGAAGAACTATCAAAACAACACCCAGCACACGGTATCACACACAAATACTGTGTTCTCTCTCTCCGTGCTCATCCCAACCAGCTTCCAGAAACACATACTCATATCTCTCGCCGCTCCATCCAATCACTCATAGACAACACACAGCTGCAGTCACGACCTCCTGAAATCCATCCTTCTGAATCCTTCCTTTCCTCGTAAGGAGAGAGTCCACCTGGCCAGGCTGAGATGCGGGCAACCATCCAGCTCTTCTGAGCTATCAGAAGAGACTGGATGACTCTGTCGTCGACACCTGCCCAGGATGTAACACAGCACCCCATACCATTAAACACATCATAGAAGATTGCATTTCACACAATCACTTACGCCAACAACACAATCTACACTCCTTGAGAGCTCTGTGGGAAAGCCTGACCGTGTCCATGGCCTTTCTAAGGCTGTTCGGCCAGGCAGCTTAGGGAACGACAACAACAAAAACAACAACTAAGCAAAGTTATATGCAATGAGTAAATTTCATTCAACTTGTATAGTAAATTCATTACAGTCTCCCAGCAAGAGTTCAAGATCCAGAGATGAGGAGAGGAGTGCTACCTGGAACATGCGGAGGTCCACCTTAGCTGCGTCGCTCCCGGAAGGAATTCTTCAAAGGTAATCTAAGGTAATGTAAAGTTCTGCATGCACAACTCAACACGATCCAAAATCATCGGCGAATATTGAAACATCAAAAAGGTGAACAAAAATATGATTTCTTACCTAAATGCTAATACACAGAGAGCATTCATTTAACACTGCACTAGGCTAACCTTAATATTGACTGCCGAAAATATTTCACGTCATTAAATTTCAAAATGTTAGCTCACTGCATGTGTAAAATGCCTGCGACTCACAAACCAATATACTGTACAGTATATAAATAATATACACAAGCAAGCAGCATTGGCTTAAACCTACTAATAGTAATGTTATACCTTATCACCTACTGTGGTAGGTAATATGTGTGAACAAAAACTGTGTTTGGGTGTTTCAAATGGCAATAAATAATGATTGTGTGTATATGAAACTGCATATTTAGCCTATACTGTGGTAGGTAATATGTGTGAATAAAATCTGTGTTTGGGTGTTTCATGTATACAGTATGCTGTTTAAATGTTTATTTCTAAATTTATGAACACTACAATATATATGTGTATAATTATGTTGCATGTGTATGTGTGCGGTATGTGTGCTAATTATTATTTGATTAAATATATTTGTAAAACAAAAAATAATACTTGGAAATATTATGAATAAATCTGAGGCTTTACCACCATATTAAAATAAGGTGCCTTTTAAGAGAGTTAACTCTCAAAAGGCTCCGCTAGAATATTTATAACACCTTGTAAATACTGTAAAAATTATGTAATACATGAAAGCTAAATAAATATTTTTCAATTTCAATTTCAATATATTAACCCGGTAAGCGCGCAATAGGGGGTGTGACGAACGTAGTTATATGTGAATTAATTACCCAATATTCTGACAGAATTTGTTATATCTATCATATAAACCATAATTTATTTTCCATGAGCACATATTTTGCTAATATGATGAACATATGAACGTTCAAGAGTGATAAAATAAGTGGGGAAAGGATTTGGGTGGCTAAAAAAGACGATATTCCCCACCCGCTTGTTTTCTCAGGCGGGAGGCGGTAAGACATACACCCTCCCCCTCTGAGCTGTCTCACCACACTGTTCCCTGGGTTATTTTTGAAAGTTTTTTTCATGGCCCTGCTTCCGTGAAGCCTATCGCATTCACTATACAGATACTTCTGTGAGTTCTATCGTGCTTCTCGGGTTAAAGAATGGAGTGAGTGTGGGAGAATGCTGGCTATCATACATAAATTTCCTTAAAAAATAATGGCATTGAACTAGAACCGTTTCAAATTACCTTATATACTCAGTGATATATTCCATCAGTTACGATGTCACCAAGAGTTTAAGTTGTAACACAAAATAGTGGGACTCCTCTTCCAGGCTGCACACACACACCGATGTTATCCCTATCGGACGCAAAAGTACAACCCCTGACGAGCGCGACTTACAAATCATCTGTTGTGTTTCCTTAACACATTTTAACTCAATTATACAACAATGCGACAATGTTTCCTTTAAAAAAAAAAAAATCTCTGTGAGTGAGGGAGACAAAAGGCAGAACTGCCTGTAGCGTGTGCATCACCCATAGTTGAAAGAGTGACAGGGCCAAAATCAAGAGACGTTCGAGCCAAAATGCCTGGACACATGGAGTTTGAAGAAATTTAAGTCATAGGAGGAGGGAAAGACTGATTCTGGGAGAGAGTTCAAGAGCTCAGCTGTTGAATAGAAGAAAGACTGAGAGTAACATTTCACTCTTGGGTTGGAGATTTGCACAGATTTGGGGTGGGATGTTTTGCAAGATGGGTACCACGTACCCTACATAGAGGAGGTGGTGTACACTGGGAGAGCTCTGAGGAGCACTGATTATTGTAGTAGCGATAGAATAGAGAGAGAGATGCAACATTGCGGTGAAGAGAGAGAGTTTGCAGAGAGTTGGTGAGAGGGTGGGAATTAATGATATGAAAGGCCTTTTTTTCTACTTTGTCTAGGAGTGCAGTGTGAGAGGATCCTCCCCACACAAGTGAACAATATTCAATACAAGGATGCACTGTGCCCCTGTACAGAGCAAGAAGCTGTGTAGTGGTAAAGAACCCCTTGAGGCGGTTGAGAACACCCAGCTTCTGGGAGGCTGCTTTAGCAAGACTGTTAATATGGTCTTTCCAAGTGAGAGCAGAAGAAAAATAGACAACAAGAATATTGAGAGAAGATGAAGGTTTTATTTTTGTATTGTTAATGAATAAGGGACAGTCTGCTGGGAGTTCCGGGCGGGTAGATAGATGGAGAAATTGGGTTTTGGAATCGTTAAAGGTAACAAGGTTTTCTCTGCCCAAATTGGAAATAGTAGTTAGATCAGAAGATAAGTGTTGTATAGCGGGTATCCCACTGCGCGAACTTTCGATGTTGAATGCCTTGCAACTGTGTTTTTTTGTCTGTTCCAAAGTTCCTCATATTCGCTCGAGTATTCTCCAAATGTCGCGGACAGCGCACAGCATTCGTCGTAGCTTCGCCCTTGTTCGCCCAGATTCACCCAGAATCGCTGTCAATTTTGAGCATGTTCAAAATCCGGCGGCGAAATTAACATTTTGGCGAATTTGGTGAATTTGTCTCACAACATTCGTCTTGGCTCGCACGAGTCGCACAATTTGTACCATTGCCGTCTGATTCGCCCTGATTCGCCAATTTGCAAATTCCAATTATTGGCAGCGCTGCTTTTTGAGCTAATAGGGCGATAACCCTACGACAGTAGCGCGAATGCAGCGAATGTGTCGACGAATTATTGCCAATGCCATACGAATGACATGCGATATATGGCGAACTGAGGCGATAGGTGGGTTTTTATGTGATTGTTGATGTGTCTCTCACTATACTCTGTTTCTTTTCAACTGACGGTAAGAAAATGCAAAGTTCCCATCAGGATTTCTCAGTTATTTTGATTTTTTTTTAGTGAAATGTGGTGCTAATTATATAAACTTGGACTTAATATGATGCAGAGACATGGTTTCGTATTTTTCCATTAAGTATCGAGAAATTAGGGATTCAATACCGTCAGATGAAATGAAACTACTGAGTATACTGTATATACCGGCGTCTAAAGAAACATTTCTAAGCCTTAAATAAACCCTCCAAAACCATGGGTGGCTTGTACAAAGAATATAATTTCAATGCAAGTGAATTTGGAGTGCCGAGATTCATCAGATGATTTTCCGAGTGACCAAAATCGACGAAATACGATAATTTAATCATAAGTACTACTGTATATACATAACAGTAGGTTATGTATACTTACCTAATTAATTCTTCATAATATTTCATAATAATCTTATATAACACGAGTTAAAGGTTCAAATTAAAAGTCAGTGTACCGGAACCATTACCGAAACACGTGTTGTGTGTGTTATTGTTGTGTGGCTATGTCGAGTGTGTATGTGAGGCATAGTTATTCCAAAAGGCCCGTCTAAGCTGTATTTAAGGGAACGTTTGAATGGGCGAACGTCTTAAAATTTCAAAAGGAATGGTGCTAAACTTGACGGAGAAAGGGGTTTAAAATAATATCCTTCAAGTGGAAATCTCGCCTAAATCGACAAATGATAACTCGAATTAGAGGAAACAAACTATCATAATAGTGAAAGTGTTAATTTAATAGTTACTTCTACTTAACCCTTTGAAGATTAGGACGCATTTTGAAAGTATATTCTGACTACCTTTAGACGATTTTATCCAGCTTAGGAATGATCTGTGGTAACTAGAAGGGTAAAGAGTATCTCAATTAACCCTCTGACCTCCATATACACTTCCTAATCTGAATACAATAGTCTTATATTTGCAAGGAAACAAAACATAAATCCATAATTGTATCTTGAGTCGGAATACCATAGATGCACAGACACTCAGACATACCCACACAATTATATTTACATTTTGATTCGAAGGCACATATTTTTGTAATAGACCTTATTATGTAAACGAGATTGTGAACTTCGAATGATAATATTTTGTTTGTGTTAATGTTCTCTATGGGACTGTTAATTGTTCAGAATAATTCGTCAGTGTATCATTGTTGTTCTCCCAAGTATTGTTCAGATATTCCCGGATAAGGCTTGTACACATTGATCCATACACACACGCACGCACACACACACACACACACACAGAATGTCCAGCTTTTCCACATTTTGCCTCTTCACACACACAGGCACACACACAGAATGTCCAGCTTTTCCACATTTCGCCTTTTCACACACACACACACACACACGCGCGCGGCTCTCCCATCGTCAACAGCCCTGCATCGCCACTGAGAAAACTCGATCAAAATTTTGAGTATTTTATAACCCTATTCCCTTTATTCATTGCATGAACAGTAGTTAAGTGCTTGTTTAACCTCCACATAGTTCTGTAGTTGCCGTGCATGTTAGTTTATTGCTTTTCTGACTGATAAACATTGTTGTTTACATTTGTTATCCTAGCTTGTAGCAGACGACACGCACCTCTAATCGACCTAGCTTTGTATTTTCTTATTAACTCTAGTAGTTATCGTATTCAGTATCCTGCTGTAGCTATATATATCTGTAATTTTAGTTGTTGCTTGCATGATCTTGTAGTAACTTTGACTGATAACATTGCTTATCTAAATATAATCCTGCTTGCCTAGCCTACAGTGACACCAGCTCCAAATGTTGATACAGTATATTAACCCCTTGTGTGCAGTTACACTGTATTTTTATATAATCTCTATTTGGTGAATTGTATATTTAGTTACATATTCTATTATATATATATATATATATATATATATTTTTTTTTTAGGTAGGTTATCACTCCTGGTAGCCTATTTCTGCGTATTATATAATTTTTGTTTTCGGTTAGGCTAGGCTATCACCCTTGGTGGCCTATTTCTGCGTATTTCAAATTTCTAATTTTCGGTTAGGCTATCAACGTTGGTGGCCTATTTCTGTGTACCGGTATTTCATAATTTTTTTTTTTGGTTATGTTTGTTTTCGGCTAGGCTAGGCTATCGCCCCTGGTGGCCTATTTCTGTTTAAATAAAAACAAAATTGTTTTCGGTTCGGCTATCACTGCGTATTTAAATTTTAAAATATTTGTTGTTTTTTAATTTTCAGTTAGGCTATCACCACTGATAACCTATTTGTAGGTTTGGCCCTGGTTATGGGCTGGTCTATCAGAGTGAAACCTGAGCGATCTCTGCCATACCCATAGCTTACTCTGACTGTTCCTTTTACTTATATATTTTCTAGATCTCAAGTGACGGCGTCTCTTCCGTGGATTGACCTCCCAATCTACCAAGATTGGAAGCCAAAGCGTCACATTATTCCTTTGCCCTTCAACTTTCTCTTCATAATTGCTGAGGGGCACAGGGCCCTGGGTGGGGCTTTGGTTTCCCGGGCGTTTACGCACCCTCTCAGCTCCCCGCCATGGAGTGGCTTCGGTCACCCAGGCTTTATTGTGGTCGGCAGGGAGGGTTCTGTGGGGGCTCTCGTTTATGGCCTTGGCCTTACTCGGGGGCTGTTCGGCCAGGCAGCTTGGGGAACAACAACAACCTATTTGTGCGTATTTCAACATTTTTGTTTTCGGTTAGGCCTATTTAAGTAAGTGAAGCGACCTGAAGTGAGTGAAGTGTTTTTAAAGTGAGATAAGTGTTTTTAAAGTGTATTATTGACTTGATGTAAAAGTATAATTTTCAGGCTTAAATTGTATTAGAAGTGACGTGAAGTGATTTAAAGTGAGTGAAGTGATTTACAGTGAGTAAAGTGATCTGAAGTGTGTGAAGTGAATAAAGTGTTCTGAAGTGAGACAAGTGATTAGAAGTGACTTAGAGTGAAGTGATTTGAAGTTTTGTTATTGTCACCATGTCTCGCGCCTTCACGAACTGTTCCGGTAGGTTTGGCCATACCATGTTTGCCTGCCCCGATGTTCATGTCTGCCGATTCTGCCAACTCCGAGAAGATATGGCAGCTAAACTGGACGAAGCTAACGTCAAGATTAACGCCCTCACCAAGAAGCTGGAAACACTCCAAGAATTTGCGACGCTCAACGTAGGAGTTTCATCAAATGAATCAATTACTACCATTGCGGCATCTTCCAATAATCCAACGCCTGATATAGCGGTACCTGCTTCAGTACATGCACCACGTCAGGAAAAAAATGACTCCGCTCCATCTCAGGACAACTTCCGCGTCGTGAGAAACAACGTTCGCCCCATCACAAAGAGGATCATCACCGAAACCATGTGCCAGACCGTTACCAGATTCATGCGGACTTAGACGACGAAGAAGAAATGGAAGAAATTCGGCTCGTAGGAGATTCCATGGTTCGCGCCAGGGCACCCCGGACCAGGAAGCACTTTTGTATCCCGGGTGGCGGTGTGGACGACGTTGCAGCCGCAGTCAATGGAGTTTCAAAGTTAGCCCCCTCACGCACAATGTACGTTATTCATGTCGGATCTAATGACGTGCAGCGGACCCGATCGGATGACCTCATGCTGAAGTACCGGAAGCTGATTCAGAAGTATAAGGAAAAGTCAGGCAGAGTCATTATATCAGGGATTGTCCCCAGGATCGGTGTGGAGAGCCGATTCTTCAATATAGCCACTAGCGTAAATCGCCGTCTGGCTAACCTCTGCAGGGAAGAAAACGTTGGATTCATCAATACCTGGAATGACTTCTACCGTGAAGATCATCTGTTTGTAGCGGATGGAGTCCATCTGAACCTGGTGGGAGCAGCAAGATTTGGCCGCCTGCTTCACAACGCAGTAAAAGATTTTCGGAGAAAAAGAAGAGCCAACCAAGGACCACCAGGGACGAGTTTCGAGGCCCGAAGACCACCAGGGACAAGACCGTGGATGACCAGGGGCGACGATCGAGGACCGAGAACTACCAGGGACGACGATCGAGGACAGCGAGAACGGAGGACCACCAGAAACAATGATCGAGGACCACTTGGAACAATGATCGAGGACACCGAGGACCGAGGACAACCAGGGATGAGGATAGATTTCTGAGGGCAGACAGGTACATAAATGTAGATCCGAGCATAACCAATTATTTGAATAAAGAGCGTTCCGTGAATTCCAAAACATAAACTTTGAATGTTTTCTATGCAAATGCTCGTAGCATAGGCAATAAATTTTCAGATTTAGAGGAACTAGTGTTTACGGAAAATTACGATGTTATTGGCATAACAGAATCTTGGCTCAATACAGAAGACAGACACTTTTTAGCAGAGTATTCACTTCCCGGTTATGTAATGTTTCAGCAAAGCCGAATTAATAGAAATGGAGGAGGAGTTTTATTTTGTATCAAAGATAGTCTTAACCCGACCCTCTTGTCATAACCTCAAAATGTGAACGTCAACACATCCTTTGTGCTAATAAAGAATAATAAAGGTACAAAAATAATACTTGCACTAATATACAGACCTCCAGCTCAATCAGTGCAAACTGACCGAGAAATTTATGAGCAAACTGCAGACTTAAGTAACTCACAAGATACCGTAATTTTTGGCGACTTCAATTTACCTGTGACCAAGTGGGGAGATAGTATTACTTCACACTCTGGACAAAACCTGTATGCAAACTTGCAAGAGAGTTCGCTATATCAATTTGTTAGATCTTCAACCTGTGGAAATAATGTCCTTGACCTTGTGCTGTCTTTCAACAAAAGAAGAATTGATAGAGAATTTAAATGTCGGTGATGAATTCAGTAACAGCGACCATCGTACGATAACTTTCAGCTTAAAGTTTACTAGTAACGAACCAAATAGCAGCATCGAGAAACTCCCTAATTTCAAGCAAGCAAACTTTCGTAAACTTAGAGCAATGTTTAAAGAAACTGACTGGAGCTTTTTAATTAACAATTACGAAATAAATACATCTTGGGAATCATTCGCAAACACTTACCAAAAAGCAGTGCAAGACTGCATACCATCGAAAATACGGTGTACAGGCCATAATGATAAGACCAAATGGTGGAATAAAGATATTTCAAACTGTCTGCTTGCTAAAAAGTTTGCTAATGATAGATTAATATACTCACAAAATGACGAAGAACGGGTACAATTTGTAGAACTACGACGCAAAGCCAAAAGGTTAATTAAGCAAAGTAAAAAGACCCTGGAGTTACATGTTGCGAATCAAAGTAAAACAAACCCAAAAGAATTCTATAGTTATATCAGAAAGAAGAGAGTAGTTACTTCAACTGTAGGACCGTTAGTCGATGAAAATGGAGAATATACCAAAGACGAAGTACAAATGAGTAATGCCCTCAATACCTTCTTTGCATCAGTTTTTACAACAAGACCTCATTGATATCCCTACACCATCGCCGATTCAGATAGATAATTCTGATGTTCTAAGCAATATCACCATTACAGAGAGAGAAGAATTGACATTTTTAGATAAACTCAAGGTAAATAAAATGCCCGGACCTGATACAATCCCACCTAGAGTTCTAAAGGAAGCTAAGATTGAGCTCTCCAAACCACTGACATTGTTATTCAATAAATCCTTGCAGTCTGGAACTATGCTGATCAGTTGAAGCTAGCTAACGTAACACCAAGTTTTAAAAAAGGCAGCAAATCCCTACCCAGTAACTATCATCCAATTAGTTTAACCTCAGTTATATGTAAAATGCTAGAAACGCTCATAAGAGACAGACTCGTAAATCACTTAGAGGAAAATAACATACTTAAAGATACTCAACACGGCTTTCGTAGAAAATGTTCCTGTTTAACAAACCTCTTAGACTTCTTCCACGATATCCTCAACCTCAATGATGAGAGCAAAGCTGTAGATATAATGTACCTTGATTTTCAAAAGGCCTTTGACAAAGTTCCCCACAAACGTTAACTGTTAAAACTAAAAGTGCATGGAATACAAGACAGTGTGTTGAAATGGATAGAAAATTGGCTCTGCGACAGAAAGCAAAGAGTAGTCACAAACGGTAAGGCATCTAAATGGACCAATGTAAGTAGCGGGGTACCCCAGGGATTGGTAATAGGACCAATTATCTTTCTAATTTACATCAACGAGAAAGATGAGGGTCTCACCTGTACAATCTCAAAATTTGCTGACGATACAAAAATTGCAAATAGCGTACTGTCAAAAGAACAAGTTGACGATATGCAACACAATCTAGATAAGTTGTCACGTTGGGCCCAAATTTGGCAAATGAGTTTCAATGTGGATAAATGAAAAGTATTACATATCGGATACCAAAATGAGAAAGCAAACTATTCGATGAATGGCACTCAGCTTAAGAATGTAAACAGAGAAACCGATCTGGGAGTAACAATATCGAGTAACCTAAAACCGAGTCAACAATGTTCAGAAGTTGTTAAGAAAGCAAACACAATAATTGGCTTTATAGGCAGGTCATTTGAGCATAAATCCAAAGAAGTTATCCTAACCCTTTACAATTCCTTAGTCCGCCCTCTTCTGGAATACTGCGTTCAATCCTGGTGCCCTTATTACCAAAAAGATATAGACAAGCTAGAACGAGTTCAACGTAGAGTTACCAAAATGATACCTAGCCTAAAGAACAAACCATACGAGGAACGTCTTAGAGAATTAAATCTATTTCCTTTAACCCAGCGCAGATTAAGAGAGAGGCGACTAATTCAAGTGTTCAAAATCATCAAAGGCATTGACAATATGAACTGTAGTAAGTACTTCACTATTGACCAATCTAATTACACGCGGGGAAACGGTTGCAAAATTATTGGTAAATCTTTTAACTCACACGAATCTAAGAATTTCTTCTTCAATTGAGTTGTCAACTTGTGGAATGGGCTTCCCCGAGACGTTATAGACTGTAGCACCGTTGATTCATTTAAACTTCGCCTAGACAAATATCCTGCATAAAACCCGCATTTGTAAATGAATAACTTTATTTTATCCTCCCCTCAGTTACTAACCCATCTGTCCCCTACGAACTTCCTATTCCTGCCACGGACATTAGTTCCAGGGCAGTAGTTCCCTTTCTAATGTTCCCTTACCCACTCTAAACCACTGTTTGGACAATTGATCCTCAGTTTTTTGGAGGACAAGCAGCCTAGAAGGGTCACCAGACCTGTTATTGCTTGATTTCCTTTGTACTCCTTTGTACTACAGCACACATACATGCACACACACTCTACAACACACACACAAACACACACACAGAATGTCAAGCTTTTCCAAATTTCGCCTTTTCACACACACAAAAAACACACACACACACACACACACTACAACACACACACACACACACACACGTGGCATTCGCCATATTCGCATAACTTCCGCGGTGTTTCGCATCACATCGTCCAACATTCGCCCTGCAATCGCTACTGTCGCCATCATCGATCGCCACATTCGAGCTGATTCGCCATCAATTGTCGCACATCATTCGTCATTATCGTCGCCTAAATAGTCGCCACAAGCGCACTGTGGTCGTACTTCTGTCGCACTGCGATCGACATCATTCGCCTTGTTCGACTTCATTCGCATCTGAATACGTCCCATTTGCCGCAAATTTACAGACATAGAAAAAAAACACAGTCGCAGGGCGAGCGCCATCGAAAGTTCGCGCAGTGGGATACCCGCTTAAGGCTTCATTACATTTGGCTTTGAGAGATTGCTGGCTTGGGCGTTCTGGAAAACTAATTGCGTAGTGTAAGGTAGAGTCGTCTGCGTATGAATGGATGGGACTGGAGGTACAGTTGAGAAGATCATTTATGAAAATTAAAAAGAGAATAGGAGATAGGACAGAGCCCTGGGGAACACCAGATTTGATAGGATGAGGAAGTGAGCGATGTCTGTCCACAACCGCAGCAATGGAACGGCCGGAAAGGAAATTAGAGACAAAGGCACAGATGGAGGGATAGACATCGAAGGAGGGATAGTTTAGAAATTAAAGATTTGTGCCAGACTCTATCGAAGGCCTTTGATATGTCTAGTGCAATAGAATAGGTCTCACCAAAGTCCCGAAAGGAGGATGACCAAGAGTTAGTAAGATATGAAAGAAGATCACTAGTAGAGCGAACCTTGAGGAAGCCATACTGGCGATCTGAGAGTATATTATGAGAAGAGAAATGCTTAAGAAATTTAGAAGCAAGAATAGTTTCAAAAACTTAGAGATAAAATAGATGAGAGCAATTGGATGATAGTTGGAGGGTTGAGAGCGGTCACCCTTCTTTGGGACAGGTTGACTGAGAGCACACTTTCAGCAAGAAGGGAAGACGTTAGAGGAGAGACAGATACGAAAGAGTTTGCCTAGGCAGGGAGTCAGCACGGAATCACAATTTTTAAGTTTAACATAAGGAACATCGTCCAGACGTACGCCTTCTTAGTATTAAGCACAGAGAGGGTAGAAAGTACATCTTTAGAAGAGATTATGATATTAGGCATAAGTAGGGGAGAGGGAGGAATAGCACCTGAATCATCCAAGGTGGAATTTCTAGTAAAATTTTGAACGAAAAGTCCAGGTTTGTCAGAGGAAGATAGTGATGTTTGTGCCATCAGAGTGGAAAAGGGGTGGGAAATACGAGGACAAAAAATTGTTAGAGAAGTTTTTGGCTAGATGCCAGAAAGCTTGGGAAGATCTAGAGTTGGATAGTTCAGTGCATTTATTATTGATGGAAGAGTGCTTCCATGCCCGAGAGGATTACCTTGGTAATGCATTCAGCACTCTCTGAGGGTCCTCGGCCACAGAAGCAGAAGTCATTCCATGGGAAATCAAAGAAGTAGTGCTGATGAGCCTTCCATCGGCAGCGCCAAAGTGGCACAAGCGCCACCGGCTGGGAGGATCAGTGGCCGTACTGGAGAGATAGAACAGGTGACAGAGATATGTTTATGGTCACTGGAGCCGAAAGGTGAGAAAAGATTGACAGTATAATAAGAAGGGTTAGAAGTCAGAAATAAGTCAAGAAGGTTGGGCCGATCTCCGAAGCGATCCGGGATACGGGTGGGTTGCTGGACCAGCTGTTCTAGGTCATTTAGGATAAAACAGACAAAGGCTTGTTCACCAGGTTGGTCAGAAGTAAGAGAGGAGAGCCATTTGCGGTGGTTAACGTTGAAATCTCCTAAGATGGAGATTTCCGAGAAGAGAGAGATGGATAGAATGTGTTCCACTTTAGAGTTTAGATAGTCAAAGAATTTGGGAAAGTTGGTAGAGTTAGGGGAAAGATAGACAACATAGAAATATTTAGTATGAGAATGACTGGATAATTTTTGAGCCATAAAGTTGAGAATTCAGAAGATTCGAAATCGGGAACACGAGAGCAAGTGAGTTTGATGTTCACGTAAGCACAACATCCGCCTTTGGATTTGAAACTAGGATAGAGAAAGTAGGAGGTTACAGAGAAGGGGCTATTGGCAGTTGGCAAATACACGAGAACAAAGCCAGCAAAATTCCAGTCAGACTCACTCTCATATATTCTATTTTTGATTAACTTCACCACAACACCAAACACCTCCAATGAAATTAATGAAAGCACATGTGCGATCCACCAGGATTCGAACCCGGGTTATCACACACAGATTTTTGACACCTTAAACATTACACAGTTTCCTAAATATAATACAATATGAAAGTTTATGAATGCACTGCAGGAAAGTAATCACAGAGAGGGCTTTATTTGTTTCCTCCTAGCTTATTTATCGATCAAATCCATAGCAAACCTTATCCCAAATGGAATTACATTAATAAACGCATCTAATATTCATATATCAACTACAGGCATAATTATCTCAAGCTTTGGGAACTGAGGTTAACCAAATATGAATCGCGAAATAACCGATTTTCTCGCTGTCGCAGCTTTCCCGCCAAAACTTAACTAGCTCAGATTCTCGCCTGTTAATTTCTCCATAAGCTCTGTACTAATTATTACGGCTCTATGGACACATAGCGCCCACGGATTGAGATAACACAAGATTCTAGGTATTTTCCTGAGTCTTTTTAACATAGTACAGATAACTTAGAAATTGTCATAAAACAAATAAATCCAGATAACAGTGTCTGGACATTCAGTTACTTATTTCCTACAATATTGAACAAACAAATACTCCTAGCTTACTGAAATAACACTATGATACAAGTCTTACACCCTTAGAACCACCAGATGACCACACCAGGTCAAATTAGTTTGTCCTTGACCTGAGAAGCACCGTAACATAAGGGGAGGCATAACCACAGACATGCCCCAAGTACAGTATTGTTGATAGGCTATGAAGACGGGATCTCGTCACAATTTGTTGACACGTACTTCAAGTTCTGATCACAATTCCAGTTAAAGACGACAATGCCTAAACGGTGGCAGATGCACTGTTAAACCATGTCTTTCCTAATTTTGGCCTCCCCCAGGCATTACATACCGACAACGCTCCTGAATATTATTCTCTGGCCAAATCTGGACCACGCTCTCGCAACTGATGGGCTACGATATTTCACATGTATCCCCGTACTGGCCAAAAAGCTATGCGATTTGTGAGAGGAGCCATAGTTCCATAAATAACCAAATCAGAACAAAACTTCTAGTGGGTAATACGAATGATCGGGCCAGTGAGTTACGCATGATCAAATGGAGCTTCAATTCAACTCCACGAGACAATGGCATCACCCTGCATGAAAAGGTCTTACTTCCCCTACGACACCTCATGCACAGCCCCTCGCCTTACCTAGACACCCACCCCACAGTCACACACATTAAAGCAAGATTAAGGCAATTGCATGCCTGCCAAGATTTACCAGTAGACGCCAAGGGAATTAGAAATCTGTACCGGGTGGGTGACCAAGTCATGATAGCTAACCTACCCATAACCAATAACGACTATAACGGAGAATCACGCGTATTTAGGAATAAGCATGCTAGGCGGGTTCACGTAGAAATAAACCATGACCAGCCACCTAACCCCAATACCCAACCTCAATCCACTGCCGTAACCTGGTTCCCCGCCTCCACGCCACTACCTCCCCAAACTCCGTATACACCTCCACCATTCCCTCCCTTGATTTACCAACCCCTTCTCCCTCACTGCACAGCTCACCCTCACCAAACCCCACCATTCTCTCCACCACCCTCTCATGATCCAGCTACCCCTTCTTCTCATGATCCACCAACCCTTCCCCAACCCCACCCTCACCCCCTTCTGCAGCAGAACCCCAAACCCCATCTCCCCTGCTAACCCCACCTCAAAACCAACCTAGCATATCTTCAAAACACACTAAACCCCAACCCCCCCTTCCCTCTCAACCCCCTAACCAAACCTCAATCACAATGTCCACCTCAAAACCTAGTATCCTTCACCATACCCGGAGATGTACACCCACAAAATGTAAAAAATAACCAGGCTTCTACAAACCCTATGTCACACAGCCATACAACTGTGCAAAGCCCACCATCATCCATCAACCCATCCACTCATCCATCACAAACCCAAATATACCCCACCACACCCCCATGAATCCCTCCTGAAAGGTTTCCCAAAAACACAATGACTCGGTCTGGCTGAGCATCTAACCCACTCATAGACTAGGTATTTATTCTGCCATTTATCCTTCTACTTTTGCGTCCGCAGAGGTCTTTAAAAGGCCGAGAGCCAGGTCAAGGGTCACCAGTCACCATCCAACAGAAGCACAGTCAACACCTCAGCCCAAGCATCCAGAGTTAACCAAAATGCTAGCAAAGTTCGTCCTCTGGATCTCGGGAAAGGAGAGAAAAAAACAAAATTCAAACACCCGGCCCAGCTTATCCGGGCCCTGAAAGAAGAGACGCAGCCGACGCAGATTGTGATGCGACGTGATGGCTTCCCAGGGCCGCACACCAAGCGGTGGTACCACACCCTACATCACCTGCGGGCTTCAAGAGTTTGGGGTCGATGAGTATACACTCGTGATTTATATTATTATCGTGATTTATTAAGGTAGCCCCACGGAAAACAATCACAAGGGTCGAGGTCAAGGGAACGATGTTGGGTGGCTGGCCCAATCCCCTGACCTCGCCCCTTGTGATTGTTTTCTGTGGGGCTATCTTAAATCACGAGTGTATACTCATCAACCCCAAACTCTGGAAGCCCTTAAGGTTGCTATTCAGCAAGAGATAGCCGCTGTTCCACCCGACGTGACCCGTCGAGCCATGGCAGCTTTCAGGAATCGCCTCCAAGCGTGTATAGACAATGACGACCACAATTTGGAGGACGTCATCTTTAAAACATGATGAATAAAAACTATATTGAATGAATTCAATGTGTGCTAATAATATTTTGATTATCTTTAACCATTTTTGTTTCATTTACCTTTGAAATGTGGGAGTTTTTGTTGTTGTCACCCTGTACTACCACCAACCAATTTGTTTGAAATACAGATTTATAGCTCATAAGGACCGACTGCAAATTCGCTAGGTTATATATATATATATAGAGAGAGAGAGAGAGAGATTATGTGTCATTAGGGAACACTATTGTATTACAGTAGGATGTGTTAAGCTAGTGTAGGTTAAATGATAATAGATAAGGATATATTAGGTTAGTCTGAGCTATGCTGCTTAAGCTAGATTAAATTAGGCTATGCTACTTTAAACCATATTATTTTTGATTAGTTAAGATAACCGTGGATAAATTATATTAGTCTAGTCTCTGCTAGAATCTGACATAGTTGTTATGACCGAGGGTTCCCTGAGATAAACATTAATGACAGACTTACACAAACGTTTGTCCAAGCAGCTATAGATTGGCAACTTCATGCTAACAAACTTTCGGATAAAGAACTGTCGAAAACTATATATCATGTATTTTTTTCTCATATTGCTTTTGTTTACCTGTCATTTCGCCTTATATTGGCGAATTGCTAATGCTCAAATTGTTTCGTCGCCAATATCAAGTTTGTTATAATTATTAGACAAGGCAAAGCAAAGCTGAAGCTAGATTTGATTATGTATGGGTGAATACATTGATCTTGAATGTGGACGAAGTGACTGGGTGAAAGAATTTGTACACGAAAAGAACATCAACTCTACTTAGGAAATCAGATTCAGACGAGGGCATTCTCCGACAACTTTTTTCAGTAACTTAGTTCTGGGATTTGTTGAATATGTGTCGCTTATAGCAATCTACCTTCAGTCTGGTAATCGATATCACAGCAATACAATTTGGAAATGTTGGCAGAATAACATCGACGATCAGCTGGTGTAAGAGACTGTCGTATGTGTCTCCTTTACTTCCGTCCCTGTTTGTTCTGGCAATTAGCTTGTTTTATGCAACACAAGTTGGATCAATGTAGTCTGGTTTATTCCAGCAGGCGGTAAATTGCTATGTTTCCATCTTCATTACTCGGGTATTGCAAATATTTAGTAGTGAAATATGTTAGCAATTATGAAAACATACCAAAAATAAGAAGAAATTGCATAGTAGTTTCATATTATTTAATTAATTATCGAGAAAAGAGTTGTTATGAGATTCAATTTACATGGCATCACCTGAGATCAAACCAACTCTAATACTTATTACAACGCCAAGGCTAAACTAGTTACAACGACAGGGGTAAACTAGGCGATGCGAACATGGTGAACTAATTAGTACGAGAGATCGATGGCCAACTACGATATATATGTAGAGTTTGAATATTAAATTTTACTCTCGAAATGTAGGATAATTACGATTGATTTTGGCACTAAATTGGTTATAACTCCAATTTCCAGCTCTATTTTCGGACATACTGTAGGCATATACCCAGTCGATTCAATAATTTAACATGGTGAGAAGATCAGGACGTCGTATTCCAGATTGTGAATGAACCAACAACAAGACAGTGAGAATTGCAACCAGCTCCTTCGTAGTCTCTTAAAGGTCCGGTGTAGCTTCGACTTCTTGAATCCGCATCACCACTGTCTCGCTATCTGTCTTGCAATCTCAGAGCTCTCTCTCTCTCTCTTTCTCTTATGCCACTTGTTAAGCTTCTCACTCATACGGGAATATCCATTCCATGTTAATGAATAGGACGGGAAGGGACTGGAGTTCTCGGAAAGGGGCTCCAGTCCTGACGTTATTCTTGAATTACGGTGTGCTGAATTGATAATCCAATAGAGTTGATAGTCTCTGAAGTCTTATTTTAACAATATAGGAAACAAGAGAATAGAGTTCTCGAAAAGGTGCTCCAGTTCTGACGTTACTCTTGACTTCATGTGTGCTGGCTTAATCTTATTTTATCTATAGGAAACAGCGAGGGTGGTTTTATGGCGAGTTGGTGGGCTTTGTGGTAATGGACAAACTAAGTCAAGGAAAAATTCAATCCCAATAATATCTAACCATTGACACATTACCGTAGTATATGAACTCGGGACTTTAGGATTACCAGCCCAGACCACCACACCTGCTCTATCAATCGGTAATGATTATCGAAAACACGTGCTAATTGTACCATCGCATAAGAATGGATAGTCTGCCCAATATTATTCAACATCACCTAACCTAATCCATCATGACCAAGTCTAATGTTGGCTACTCGAACCCGTATCGTGTCCATATTTAATGCCAAACATCAACATGAAAAAGTTCATTGGGTGATTACTTTTTTAAGTATCAATCAGATTAGAAGTGGTGATGTAATATGTTTGATCTCATGTGTTGAAGCAAAATTTACAGAATTACATTCCTGTTGTAGTTTGTTATATAGTAAATTATTCATATGGGTTGTCAGTGTTAAATTATAAAACAAAATGTACTCTTTGTTAATTCATCCTTTATTTTACTTCTGTACATACAGTATATTCTGTTGTATTAATTTCACCACAACACCAAACACCTCCAATGAAATTAATGAAAGCATATATGTGATCCACCAGGACATATAACACAGAAAGGAAAAGCACTTGTGTAAGTGACTGTACGAATTATGAGAATGGGTTAGAATCAGGTTGCATTAAGCGAAGTGGCTACGCAGCCCCATGTCTTGATGTGCAGTGTTGTCGCGCCAGATGGTGTATTTTGTCTTGATTAATAACGTAATATAGAAGCAGGCAGGGGAGTTCTACCCCGCTCTCTGTTAGCACCATCCTAGTGCACGCTCGCTCGCCTTCAATTAACGCTTGTTTCTCCGTCCACTTTTGTTAATGTTCTTTTCCCGTTTTTCCATATTAAAGACCTATTTATTTCAGACCTATTTGTTGACGTTTCCTTTTTTCTAATCCATTATAAGCACTCGTGTTTTTTTGTGTTTTTATTTACATCGCTCTCACGTTATAATGATGTAAAGGTTTGTATAATACATCATTATAATATCATAATAGTCTATTTAGCTTTGATGACGACGGGCCATGGAGTAAGACTATCAGTAGTTTATAGAAGTGTGGGTGTGTGTGGTGATTTGATCTTAATAAAAGATAATGATAGTACCGTACTTTATAATGAAATATCTTTAAACATACGAATTCTGGAGTTTGCACACGACCTGCTGGATTAATTATGCCATATACCTTTAACACCTAACCAGCATAAGTCCGACGAGTAAAATACACAGAAGAACTTCACACGTCACAAACATTACACCTTAAGAGGGGTCACCGCTTTTCTTTTATGTTTCTCTCCTTTTCTCTCTTTCCCTGGCTTGTATCCAATCGTCCCCGTTAAGCCAACTGTTTTAAGACGTTTATCCCCATCCAGGTGTCGATTTCTTCCTGGCGAGCGATAGCGAGCCATCATTGTATGGACAAATCCGGCTTCGCCGGAGAAATGTTTCTATCGAAAAATTTACAAATTTAGCTTGCTGTCAAAAACAAAAATATATATGCTGGCCCGCTAGCTCTCGCCAGGAAAATATTGACAACTGGATGGGAGTAAACTTCTTAAAACAGTAGGCTGAATGGGGCCGAATGGATACAAGCCAAAGAGAGAGGGATAGAAAGATAAAAAAAAGCGATGTGGGCCCCTTAAACCTGGTGGTTCTGGCGTATTGTTGGGGCTTACCTTGACTAGTTACCAATACCTTTTGAGCACTGCTTCCGTGTTGGCAACACTTCTCAGCTTATATGAGACCCCTGAAGGGTGACAGAGCCAGTGTTGCCTCATCTTTGGAGGTGGATAAGTGGTCTCTTCCGTGATAGAGATGTCAAACTAGTCTCAAATGACTCGCCTGGACAAGAGAAACAAATTATGTTCAGAAAATGTTTGGCTAAAGTTGACCGTTTGACTTGTAAAGTCTCTTGTAGTTTATCATCCTGCTACAATTCGGTAAGTCATGTTGCCAATTGTCCCTAATGTGTTAAACTGCCACAGGCCACCTGTCTATCACCTACCACACCTTCCCACTCTGAACCTGTTTTGGTGACTAAATGGCATTACGATAGGGCAGACTGGGAGGGTCTTCAAGGTTTCTTTATTGATATTCCCTGGACCTCTTTCTTTTCTAATGATGCACACTCCACCTTGAGCCACATACAAGATTTTGTAAAAATTGGAATGGAAACTTGTATTCCTCATCAAAAGTACAGTAAAAGATCTAATTCACCTAAATGGTTTGACCATAATTGTGCTAGAGTAACTGAACAAAAAGCAATAGCCTACAATGCATACACAAGATCAAAAACACATGAAGTCTTTAATTACTTTAAAAACATCAGAAATCATGCCAAAACTGTATTAAACCTAACTAAATCAAACTTTCTCCATAAGCAGGCAAATAAACTTCTAAATAATCCAAATGATAACAAAATATTTTGGTCTACTCTTAACTCATTCAAATCCAACTTCACTACTGCTTCATCCATTCCACCATTAAAATCTCCGACTGGCAATCTTGTAAGTGAACCACGAGGTAAAGCTAACCTTCTTGCGGATATTTTCTCCACCAACTCAACCTTAGATGAAATAAATCAAGATGTCCCTGTACTTAATTTTAATTCGCCTGAAATTCCCTCACTTAAGATCCACACCAGACATGTCAAAACTATTTTGCAGAATCTCTCAGTAGATAAGGCTCCTGGTCCAGATGAAATTCCTCCAATAGTACTTAAGAATTGCTCCTTGGTGCTCGCTCCTGTATTGGCAAAACAATTCCGTCTGTGTACTCATACCTCATGCTTCCCAGTACCCTGGAAAGAAGCAAACATCCATCCAGTTCCTAAAAAAGGTGCCTCTTTAGATCCATCAAACTACAGACCAATAGCTATAACTTCCACTCTTGGCAAAGTCTTTGAAATTATATTAAATAATCACATAATTAAGCATCTGGAGAATAATAAATTAATCAGTGATAGGCAATATGGTTTTAGACGATGTCGATCAACTGCAGACATTCTTTGCTTTCTTACGCATCAAATCAACCAAGCTACAGACCAACATGGTGAAACACATACAATAGCACTGGATATATCAAAGGCATTTGATAGAGTCTGGCATCAATCCTTATTGTCGAAGATGTCACACTACGGCCTTGCATCATTAGTTCCACTAATTTCTTCTTATCTTCATAACAGAAAAATATGTGTAATGGTAGATGGCCTTTATTCTCAATTTCACTCAATAAATGCTGGTGTTCCCAGGGATCAGTTTTGGCCCCAACTCTTCCTCATTCATATCAATGATCTCATATCTACCACTCATAATCCAATACATTCCTACGCAGATGACTCAACACTCCACAGTTCCTTCACATTTACCAATTCTTTCACCCAACCCGATCTTATAAATTCAAAAATAAACACTGCAATTTCTCTGAACCAGGACCTTTCTAGAATTAATGAATGGGGACAAGAGAATCTAGTTTCCTTTAATGCACAAAAAACCAAGTACATTCAATTTTCTAACCGACAGAATCTCACTGACTCCCATATATTTTTTAATGATGTAAATATTCCCACTTCCCCTAGTATTGACATTCTCGGTGTAACATTAACTACTAACTTGAGCTGGACACATTATGTTAGAAGCATTGCTAAGAATGCCTCTAAAAAACTGGGACTCCTGTACAGAGTTCGAGAATTCTTCACTGACGAGCAGTTGGCCGTAATATATAAAAGTCATGTGCGTTCTCAGATGGATTACTGTTCACCTCTGTGGGGTGGAAGTGGAGTGGTTGCATTGAGACAGTTGGACAAAATTCAAAATATAGCTATTAGATTAATCAATAACCCTGCAATCACACAGGACCTTCCTACATTATCCATACGAAGAAACGTTGCATCCCTTGCATTATTCTACAGATATTTTCACAGCAATTGTTCCGAGGAACTTGCTTCAATTGTGCCGCCTCTCCACATCTTTCCCCGTAGAACTAGGGCAGCTGAGAGCGCCCATGAATTTACACTTTCTCCACCACAATGCAGAACTTCTGCTTATCAGAATTCATTTATCCCCAGAGCTACTACTCTTTGGAATTCACTTCCCTCGAATTGCTTTCCACAAACTTACAATCTACAAATGTTTAAATCCAGTTGTTACAAACATTTTATGAATGGAGGATGCCTTTAGGCACATGGACCTTTTTGTTTTATCTGTGTTTTTCCTTCCTCCGTTCATTGTCTCTTTAAAAAAAAAAAAAAAAAAAAAAAAAAAAACTACAGGCTCCAGTACAAGTCAAACGGTCAACATTAGCCAAACATTGTCCGAATACAATTTGTTTCCCTTGTCCAGACAAGTCATTTAAGACTAGTTTGACATCTCTATCACGGTATACAGTTTGGGGCAAAAATCAGTGTTTCAGAACTCTAATGGAAATTAATGGAAAAAGGGGCTGCCACAAGCACCAGCATGAAGATACAGATTCCCTCCACCTTTTAAAATGTTCCCATTGCGTCCTAGTATCTGTGTACAAAGTATAATGCATTAGTCACAAAGTGCACAATTTGGCCACAAATGGTTCCTACTCAGCCGCACTAAGAGAGCTGGCGCGCACTAGAGCACACAGAGACTGATCAATTCTGTGTTGTACCGGGCTATTTTAGCAAACAAGTACCAAGTACGAGACAACGAGACTTTGTATTAATGTTTTCAATTAGAGATGCTAGGAAAATAAACTATAAAAAATACACTAATAAATTGCAAAGCAGAACAATAAAGTATGTTGACAGATTTAAAAATAAATATAAATTTTTAGCTCTCTCCTCTCATAAATATGGTGAATTGGATTATAATTAACATATCTTGACCCCCAAATATATAGACCCAGTTCATTCAAAATCCTAGCCCGTATATAGGCAGGGACGTATACCGTTAAATATCGGACGGATATGATCAATACAAGCAAAACAATTATAAGAGCATGGTTCTCATCATCCATCGTCCTCTGAAAATTACCTAATATCTGCTTATATAAGGCCTAGGCTTTAAAATTAACTGTATTTTATTTCTTGTATAATGTTACACAAGATATGTTACATTAATTATATTCGATTTATTAGAAAGATAAACACGTATCGCGGCAAAGCGTATAACAGTAGCCTGCAGTGAACTATGTAAAAAGCGTATAACAGTAGCCTGCAGTGAACTATGTAAAAACAAATGCCAACTGAAAAGAATATATTAAAAACTCCAAAAATCTATTAATCACTTCAAGGGTGTATATGAAATGATGTTATGTTATTTCTATATGTATCAGTAATGTTATATTTAGGGAACAAATCACAATGTAATGCATTGATCTTGGTACAATGGCAGAACTGCTAGATGTAATGTATATAACAAATAAAACGAACACAAAAATATGTTTAACACATAATAATATACATATAAAACATTAGTGTATTGATCATTAATACAGTACGTCTAAGTGTCAAATATATTTCGCCTATATTTGCAGCAAAATTAAGACCATACAGAAATATATGGTCTACTATATGTATGTATACATACATATAGTAGGCCTCTATATATATATATACAGTATATATATAATGATCCGAACGATTTCAATAAGGGTTCCCCGCCGTAGTTTTGAAACCCTAATTAAGTAATTTCGTTGGAAATATAAGCTAAATGCACCCGAAACTCGCGATTTTAATGCAGCAAAATTATATAAATATGTAGTTTGCTCTTTTGCCAACCATTACCGTCCAACAATTTCAAAACCTACCAAACCTACCGAAGAATGAACTTTACTGGCGAGTTATTTGAGTAGGTAAAAACAAAATGTCGATATAATTTATTCTTCCTTTCCATAATATGAAGATATACAGTAGGCTACTATTAAAGGGGGTCACTGGCTTTCCATAATATGAAGATATACAGTAGGCTACTATTAAAGGGGGTCACTGGCATAATATGAAGATATACAGTAGGCTACTATTAAAGGGGGTCACTGGCATAATATGAAGATATACAGTAGGCTACTATTAAAGGGGGTCACTAACATAATATGAAGATATACAGTAGGCTACTATTAAAGGGGGTCACTGGCATAATATGAAGATATACAGTAGGCTACTATTAAAGGGGGTCACTGGCTTTCCATAATATGAAGATATACAGTAGGCTACTATTAAAGGGGGTCACTGGCATAATATGAAGATATACAGTAGGCTACTATTAAAGGGGGTCACTGGCATAATATGAAGATATACAGTAGGCTACTATTAAAGGGGGTCACTGGCATAATATGAAGATATACAGTAGGCTACTATTAAAGGGGGTCACTGGCATAATATGAAGATATACAGTAGGCTACTATTAAAGGGGGTCACTGGCATAATATGAAGATATACAGTAGGCTACTATTAAAGGGGGTCACTGGCTTTCCATAATATGAAGATATACAGTAGGCTACTATTAAAGGGGGTCACTGGCATAATATGAAGATATACAGTAGGCTACTATTAAAGGGGGTCACTGGCATAATATGAAGATATACAGTAGGCTACTATTAAAGGGGGTCACTGGCATAATATGAAAATATACAGTAGGCTACTATTAAAGGGGGTCACTGGCTTTCCATAATATGAAGATATACAGTAGGCTACTATTAAAGGGGGTCACTGGCATAATATGAAGATATACAGTAGGCTACTATTAAAGGGGGTCACTGGCATAATATGAAGATATACAGTAGGCTACTATTAAAGGGGGTCACTGGCATAATATGAAGATATACAGTAGGCTACTATTAAAGGGGGTCACTGGCATAATATGAAGATATACAGTAGGCTACTATTAAAGGGGGTCACTGGCATAATATGAAGATATACAGTAGGCTACTATTAAAGGGGGTCACTGGCTTTTTTTTTTATCTTTCTCTCATTTTCTCTCTTTCCCTGGCTTGTATCTATTCGGCCCCATTCAGCCAACTGTTTTAAGACGCTTAACCCCATCCAGATGTCGATTTCTTCCTGGCGAGCGATAGAGAGCCAGCATTGTATGGAGAAATCCGGTTTCTCAGGAGAATTTTTTCTATCGAAAAATGTACAAATTTAGCTTGCTGTCAAAACAAAAATATATATATGCTGGCTCGCTACCGCTCGCCAGGAGAATATTGACAACTGGATGGAGGTAAACGTCTTAACGCAGTAGACTGAATGGGGCCGAATGGATACAAGCCAATGGGAGAGGGAGAGAAAGAGAAAACAAGCGAGGTGGTCTCCCTTAATCATGAAGTATTCATGCTGAAGCAGGACGATATACAGTACCAGCAACCTAATCTACATTATAGTCTATATAAACAGGCCCGTAAAACACGACTGTACGTTTTGTCTCTGCAAGTAAACTTTGTGATAAATTGTGGCTTCTTTCACTATTGTAATGTTACGAGGTGAAAGAGACACAAACAAATAGGCTATCATTAAATTTAAGACTGATGTCAAATTCAATCCCGAAAATACAGGTTCAAGGAAACTAATTTATAAAATATTAATTTAATTAAATTATTAATCATAATACAACAAAATAATTATAGGTTCTTCAGGACATTATAAAAATACAAATAAGTTGATAAATGGGAAGTACAGTACAAGATAAAAGTACTTGGGCTCAACCAAGTTGCTCCATTGTAGCTTTAGTTAATTTAGTTAAAATAGGACTTCAGAGGCTATCAACCCTATTGGATTATTAAGTCAAGATTAGCGTCATGACTGGAGCCTCTCTGCGAGAACCCCAATCCCTTGGTGACCCCACTGTAGCAAGTGTAAAATATTGAAATATATCAGGTTACTGAACACTGCAAGAAATTAAGGCTTAAAATACATTTAAAGAAATACTTCCTTACAGACGCTAAAAATAATAAAAATGAGCCTATTAAATCATACAAATGCAGAAAGTATCAATACAAGTAGTTACATTCACTTATACAATAATACAACAATTAAAAGATGAAATCAAACTGAATTATGATTGATAGCAAAACATTTAACTAGAGAACTGGATGCAAGAACTGTAAAGGGTAACTAAATTAGAATATATATTAAGTCAATGAAACTTACTACAAATTAATGAAATTATTACAATGGTAATTACTGCTTAAGGTGAAATAATGTTACATTCACATTAAACTTAATGACAACTAATTATATTTAAATAATCACTATTGACTTATAAACGTATACACTATAATGTCACTTAAGAAATATCAATAGGCTATAATATTATGACGTTCGTATTTACCCAACATCAGGATTACAGGTAATTATGCAGACTGCTGTATCTTGATTGGAGTAGGCTACGTATATAGGCTTGAGAGATAATTATTCACAACACAATGTAAGGTAACACTATGTACAAAGCAGGTGCAGGAGAGAACAGATGTGTGTCAGCTGATCGGTCTAGAATCAAGACTGCAAGTACTCAGGGGGTGTACACATTCCACCGGTGAAACTGGAATATCTACTATATTTGTGAAACGACGCAAGGCCGGGAGAGACAGACAGTAGCCTGACATGTCTAGAACTTTATACGAGAAGCAAACACGTGGGAAACTAAACTATTATACTAATCTGGCTTACATAATCAATTTTAATTCTGGATTACATAACACTATGAATTGTAAAATGGATTGATATCTTGTGCAAATGAATAGATATTGTGCAGGGATGGAAGGGTCGAAAACACACTATCAATCTACATATCCTACCCATCCACCCACACATACACGGCCTTGTGTTAAATTACTCAACCCGTCAGTATTCTTATGTCTAGCCCATATATAAGGCAGTACTTGGTAGGTTTTGAGTTATGAAGTTGTTTGACGTTAAGCTAGATCGCTTTAAACTTTACAATATCGCTGGAAACATAATCGAAATACTATTAATGCACCAAACCTGTCTATATGCAGCACTGAATTGAAAATTGTTTTGTTTGTGTGACGTGCCTTCATTATTTTGTTCTCAAAGGTTCCTGTATTCACGCACCGTTCTGCTGTTGAATCAAGGCTTGTTCGTCATTATAGTATCTATAAATAAACAATAGGCATTGCCTGATATTAATTATATAAACAACAGAAGACATTTATAACAAAACTGAAGTGAATGTTGGGGTGTCATGTCAAGTTGTGTTATGTAGCTCATCAGCTTTGATTCACATATCAATCATGTTTTCTCCTATAATATATGGAAAACGGATTGATATTAACATAATCCCAGAGGACTATCCCTTATTCTTCAACAATACGAAAATCAACTCTTAATCTTCTCTCCGTATTCTTGGTGTCTCTTTTTCTTCTGCTCTCTCTTGGAAGGGCCATACTACCAGTCTTGCTAAGGTGGCCTCCCAGAAGATGGGTGTGCTCAACCACCTCAAGGGGTTCTTTACCCCTGTTCAGCTTCTTGCTCTGTACAGGGGCACAGTGCATCCTTGTATTGAGCATTGTTCACATGTGTGAAGAGGATTCTCTCACACAGCACTTCTAGACAAAGTAGAAAGGAAAGCCTTTCGTATCGTTAACTCCCGTCCACTCACCAACTCTCTGCAATCTCTCTCTCTTCGCCGCAATGTTGCCTCTCTCTCGCTATTCTATCGCTACTACAATAATCAGTGTTTCTCAGAGCTCTCTCAGTGCATACCACCTCCTCTACGTAGGGTACGACGTAGTACCCGCCTTGCAACGCAATCCCACCCCTACTCTGTACAGCTCTCCAACTCAAGAGTGAAACGTTACTCCCAATCATTCTTCTTTTCAACAGCTGAGCTCTGGAACTTTCTCCCTGAATCCATCTTTCCCTTATCCTATGACTTAAATTGTTTCAAACTCCATGTGTCCAGACATTTTGGCTCGAGTGTTCCTTGATTTTGGCCCTCTCACTCTTTTCACCCGTGGAGCCCCGGCTAGTTTTGTAATGTTTGTTCACCAGAACCCGGCCGGTTTTCAAAAAATGGTTTTATTCCAGAAACAATAGCGAATGGGTTAGGAATGAAGGAAAAACCACGAAAAACCGCTCAAAAAGCTTAAAAAATGGTCCTACAGAGCCCCCGAAAACGTATTTTACAAGAGTAAAAAATGGAAGGCAATTACCCCAAAAAACCAGGTTATTGCGCGCTCACGTGTACGCACATGGACTTTGAAAGTTTTCAACCATTGGCACGGTTGCGTGGGATACGTACACAGTTCCCATACAAATCTGAGCCCTCTTGAGTGGCTACACCTGAGGTTACGGTCGGCGCAATTAGGGTGACGCGTCAGGCGCGTCGCTGGGGCTGTGCGTTACATACATCGCCGAGACGCGTCGCTGGGGCTGTACGGGTTAACTCAGGTGAGGCACTCGTCACAGGCAGTTTTGCCTTTTGTCTCCCTCATCCACATAGATAAAATAAATTTGGTGTAAAGTAATACAATTTACATATTTAACCCTTGCTCTACCAGCGACGGCGAATCGCCGTCAGTAGATAAGTCACTCCCAGTCCCAGAGACGGCGAATCAACGTCAGTAATGTACTTTCCTTGTAACTGCCTGTACAAGCCTGTACCTGGTACCACGACCGTTTGAGCACTGCTCTCGATATGGCAACACTTCTCAGTTTATATAAGACCCACTGAAGGCTGGGGGAGCCAGTATTCTCTCATCTCTTGAGGTGGATAGTCGTTCTCTCTTGCCATTTTGTCCACAGTGCTTGGGACTGTAGGGGACTTTTATTACTGTATCCTACAGTACAGTAGGGGTTAAGTTACCTTATTATATATGGAGATACAATCGAAATTCGCAAGATATCTTCCGTATCGTAATTCTCTTATAAAGTTTAAAAGAAAATTTGCCATTCTAGACGTTAGTACAGATATTTTTGATGTATAGTATTAATGTAAGAATTTACATTGGTGCATTTTGCTACTCGTAAATTCCAACAAGTCAGTGGCGAGGTAGCCAGCTTGACACCCACATGAGCGCACCCCAGCTGGTGGAAGAAATTTGATGTAAACCTGCAAATCATATTAATTGATTATCAATAGATTTTATTGAAAATACAACTGTCTTTATGTAAAACATGCATTTCAATGAGTTGTCATTCAAATAATATCTAATGAACATTACTTTTATTGATTTTGTTCATTCTCCATGGCCCTATTAATCTATAAAATTAATGTATACCTAGGATTGTTAAATTACCTTCATATAATTAATAACTATATACATTATGGTATGCAGTTTTGATGCCTTCAAATGACGCTAAGGACGCTATTGGCCTTGCTGTAAATGCTATTGAATATTTCTGGCCTTCATAATATTGGTAAACCGACTTACGGGACCTCTTCACAATTGAATTTCTATATTCATTACTATGCTCTTATTACATCTAACTTAGAAATAACACACACTTGATTGATAATTCAAGTTGAACTTTTGTATTTTTCCAGCCAATCAGACATAACATATTCCAGTATAATTTTCATCTTTCTATCATGTATGATACTTTATAAGCCCTTGACTTCCTAATAACAGTCACGATTGAAGTCGAAGGAGGCTATGATGTATACATGAATATAGGAGGGGAATGCATAAATAACTCTATGTATGCACATGACGTACTACCGGTGGCGGAGACGTAATAGCAAAGTATATATATATATATATATATATATATATATATATATATATATATATATATAACAAAAGGCAGAACTGCCTGTATTGAGTGCCTCCACCAGAGTTGAAAGAGTGACAGGGCCAACATGAAGGTCCAAAGTGCCGGGACACACAGAGTTTGAACAATTTAAGTCATAGGAAGAGGGAAAGACTGATTCTGGGAGAGAGTTCCAGAGTTCAGCAGTTGAATATAAGAAAGACTGAGAATAACGTTTCACTTTTGGGTTGAAAAGTTGCACAGAGTATGGGTGGGATTGTGTTGCAAGACGGGTACTATGTACCCTACGTAGAAGAGGTAGTATACACTGGGAAAGCTCTGAGAAACATTGTCTTCGTGGTGCAATGCATAAGTGTGTTGATTTTCGGTGTGAGCGTCCTGGGTTCGAATCCCCGGACTGCCACATGTGTTTCTTAATTTCATTAATCGAGTTTAGAAGTAAAGTTGGTTAGTGGAGAGAACATAATAATTGTAGCAGCGATAGAATAGCGATGCACTGTGCCCCTGTACAGAGCAAAAAGCTGTGCAGGGGTAAATAACCCTTTGAGCCGGTTTAGTACACCCACCTTCTGGGAGGCTGCTTTAGCAAGACTGGTAATATGGTCCTTCCAAGTGAGAACAGAAGAAAAAGAGACACCGAGAATATTGAGGATTGAAGGATTGATTTTTGTATTGTTGAAGTGTAAGGGATAGTTCTCGGGTAGTAAGATGAAGAAGTTAGGCTTTGGAAGCATTAAAGTCAACAAGGTTTTCTCAGCCCCAATTGGAAATGGTAGTTAGATCAGAAGATAAGTGTTGCATGGTTTTATTACTTATTTTTTTGAGGGATTACTGGCTGGGGGATTCAGGAAAACTAATTGAGTAGTGTAAGGTAGAGTCGTCTGCGTATGAATGGATGGGACTGGAGGTACAGTTGAGAAGATCATTCATGAAAATTAGAAAGAGAATGGGAGATAGGACAGAGCCCTGAGGGACACCGGAATTGATGGGATGAGGAAGTGAGCGATGGTCGTCCACAACCGCAGCTATGGAATGACCGGAAAGGATATTAGAGACAAAATCACAGATGGAGGTTTAGAAACCGAAGGAGGGCAGTTTAGAAATTAAAGATTTGTGCCAGACTATCGAAAGCCTTCAGTATGTATAATGTAATAGAAAAGGTCTCACCAAAGTCCCGAAAGGAGGATGACCAAGAGTTAGTAAGATATGAAAGAAGATCACCAGTAGAGCGACCCCTAAGGAACCCATACTGGCGATCTGAGAGTTGATTATGAGAAGAGAAATGCTTAAGAAATTTGGAAGCAAGAATAGTTTTGAAAACTTTACAAATACAAGAGATGAGAGCAATTGGACGATAGTTGGAGGGTTGAGAGCGGTCACCCTTCTTTGGGACAGGTTGAATGAGAGCAAACTTCAAGCAAGAAGGGAAGACGTTAGAGGAGGGACAGAGACGAAAGAGTTTGCCTAGGCAGGGATTCGGCACGGAAGCACAGTTTTTTAATACAACAGGAGGAACACCATCCAGACCGTACGCCTTCTTGTTAAGCCCAGAGAGGGTAGAAAATACATCTTTAGAAGAAATTAGGATATTAGGCATAATAAAAAAAAAAAAAAAAAAAAAAAAAAAAAAAAAAAAAAGGGGGATGGAGAGGGAGGAATAACACTGGAATCATCAGAGGTGCAGTTTCTTTCAAAAGTTTGAGCAAAGAGTTAAGCTTTGTCAGAGGAAGAAGTGATGGTTGTGCCATCAGAGTGGAAAAAGGGAGGGAAAGACGAGGAAGAAAAATTATTAGAGAGTTTTTTGGCTAGATGCCAGAAAGCTTGGGAAAAGCTAGAGTTGGAAAGTTATGTGTATTTATTATTGATGAAAGAGTGTTTGGCTAGTTGAAGAACAGATTTGGCTTGATTCCGGTCAGAAACATAGGAAGAATGAGATTCTTGAGTCTTAATGCGTCAGTACTGTTTGAATGCTTCCTCCTTCTTGTGGACAGCAGTAGAACAAGCGTGAATAAACCAAGATTTTTTGCATTAGACATAGAGAACGAAAATGGAATGTTTGTTTCAATGCCTGAGAGGATTACCTCGGTAATGCGTTCAGCACTCTCCAAGGGTTCCCGGCCACGGAAGCAAAATTCATTCCATGGGAAAACAAAGAAGTACTGCCGCAGAGCCTCCCAGTTGGCAGTGCCAAAGTGCCACAAGCACTGCCGGTTGGCAGAATCGGGTGGCCGTACCGGAGAGATAGGACAGGTGACAGATATTAGTTTATGGTAGGAGGAGCCCAAAGGAGAGAACAAATTTATAGTATAAGCAAAAGGGTTAGAGGTTAGAAATAAGTCAAGAATGTTGGGCCGATCTCAAAAGCGATCCGGGATACGGGTGAGTTGCTGGACTAACTGCTCTAGGTCGTTTAAGAGAGAAATGATGTAGGCTTGTTCACCAGGTTGGTCAGTGGAAACAGAGGAGAGCCATTGGTGGTGGTAAACATTGACATCTCCTAAAATGGAGATTTCTGAGAAAGGAGAGATGGATAGAATGTGTTCCACTTTAGAAGTTAGATAGTCAAAGAATGTTGTATAGTCAGTAGATTTAGGGGAGAGATAAACAGCGCAGAAATATTTAGTGTGAGAATAACAAGAAAGCTTTAGCCAGAGGGTTGAGAATTCAGTAGAATCTAAGTTGGGAACATGAGAGATAGCAAGATTTTTGCGTACATAGATGCAACATCCACCTATGGCTCGAAACTGAGGATAGAGATATTAGGAGGATACAGAGAAAGGTTTGCTGTCAGTAGTCCCAGACAACTGTGTCTCGGTGAGAAAGAGATGATCAGGGTTGGCAGAGGAGAGGTGGTGTTCCACAGAGTGGAAGTTTAGGAAAGGCCACGAATATTACAGACATTACTAGTAAGAGTAAAAGGTGGTGGTCCAGAGCATTTTGGCGAGTTGTTTCCAGGGGACATAATTATATATATATATATATATATATATATATATATATATATATATATATATATATATATATACATACTGTATGTACTGTATATACACAGTACATATAATCAGGAGACATCCAGAAGGGATGTAAATCAGTTTAAGTCAGGCGGTTCATAGTCGGGTAGGGAACTTCTTTGGTTTCGAGTCACATTATTATAATGGTGTAATCCACCTTCTCCACCCTCCTTCTCCTGCCTACTGGTCTCTCGGATATCTTTTTATCCTGAATACAGATCAACTTCATGATAGATCATAATGAGGCATCTAATATTTGTAGTTTTCTTTTCAATAATCCCTTCAGTGCGATGGCGCAAACTTCCTTATAATGTTCATATCATTTGACTATTCATGTAGTTTTGAAAGAACCTAGAGGATGAAAATGATTTATAGAGTTTCTACCAATATAATATATGAAATAGTGGAATATATTAGCTTAACGTTAGTCAGAATTGAATACAACAGTTTTCAGACACTGTAGTGATAAATGACCGATGTAAAAATCCAGTCATAATAAAACGACCTCCATGATGTACATCATTGTGTTATGAAAACATTACATCCAATAAACAGAATATAGCCAGAATAAACATACATTGAGATTGAATTAGGATCATGTTTTTTTTCATAATACAAGTTACAATGGCCCCATTCACGTCAGTAACTCAAATACACACACTATTTTACTGAACATAATAATATAGCCTACATTGACTGGTGTGCGATAACAAAAATGCATGGTAGAACTATGACAATGTAAAGAGCAAATTCTACAAACAAACAAGAACTAACATTCTTAAAGGGCATAGCTCACGAGGTCAGCTATCCTCATTATCATATATGTTAGTGTACAATATACCTCCTATGTGCAATATTAGTAGTCCGAGTTTCTTATAAAATTTAATGTAACCATATACAGTATATATTAATGTTTTGGATGGTGGTGGTGAGAGGCAGTTCCGACATGTCATGACTTATATAGAAGAATTAAGAGTACCCATAGAATATCACAATAGGGCAAAGAGTTTCAGGAGTCAGGTCACTGGCCACCATTTTGATTCTCAGTATCTCTATTAAGCACTCCATGCTTTGAAAGCCGTTACAAAGATGGACAAAGTTAAAGAGAGGTATGATTAATTGTATGAGCAGCATAAGCTAAATAATTAAGTGTATAAATAATGCCAAGCTATCGAATAATGTACTGTGAAAGTGAAAATCAAGGTGGAATAATGTGAGACATTGGCCGCACGCTATTACACAAAATACATTAATTAAGCTAGATAAAGGCAATATCAAAACAGATTCAAGTCCCACGGTATAGTTCCCTTTGGCATTACCACAAGAGAGAGGCGACAGGGTTTGCCATCAACTTTCATGGCTTTGTTTACTATTTTAGATCAAACTATATGGCAAACCAATACAACTGCAGTAACAATCATGCTTTAACTTTAACATGTCAGGACGAGTGTCCATGCTTTAATCCAATACACAACGGCATGACAAAGGAAACTTAATCTTTTCATATATATTAAGAATGGAAATCTTACTTGAAAAATATATTTTAATTCATACACAAGTCTCAAATAGGAAAAGCTTAAGTATCCTTTATCATGCCGTGGTGTTATTATTATTATTATTATATGAGATGCCGAAGTCTCCAACCAGGGTGCAGAAACACCATCAAGATGAATCCACACAAAACACCCGGAGGCACTGGAAAGAGACTACGGCAACTTAGGAAAAAATAAAAACATATACTGTATACTGTACTGTACATATACACATATTAAACACAGATAACATGTTATGCAGTGGAGGATATCAAGTATAAATATAATTCAATAAAATAGAATAAAATAAGTTTAAAAATTAGAATTAATGCTGCAAAAAAGCATTAACTCTAGACTTAAAAATGGAGATATTAGCTGAATTGACTAGCTCATTTGGCAACTTATTCCACAAGTCAACCATGGCCGGCACAAAACACCGTGAAAACTGTGTAGTAGAAAAATTAACACGGCTAATGGCAAGATCATTAAGATTGCTTGTGAATCTAGTTGCACGAGCCCGGACATAGGGCCCAGGCAGAACCCCATGTAAGGGATGCTGAGAGTTGTTAAAAACTTTAAATAAAAGTCTAAGGGCACCAACTTTACGTCGATGACACTGATCAAGAGACAAATGAGGTAGAATAAAACTGATGGAATTTAGCGACCTGTCAAGCAACTTGAGATGGCAGTCAGCTGCTGACAACCAGACAGGTGAGCAGTACTCGAAATGTGGCAAAATAAAAGCATAAAAAGACTTGATAACTGTGGCGTCACAAGCAAATGTTTTATAAACCTTGCGAAGCAGACCATTTTTTTGGGAAATGGAAGAGGAGAAAGAACGAATATGCTTTTCAAAAGTAAGTTTGGGATCAAGAGTAACTCCTAACAAACGCAGAGTATCCACATTCTCAATTTGCTCGCCAGAAACTTGTAGATAAGGATGGGGAGGATCCAAGGTACGAGATCTGCTGATGATAATGGAGTGTGTTTTACTAGCATTAAGTTTCATGCCCCAAAGTTCACACCATGATGTAATTTTGGCTAAATCCCTATTCCCTATGTTGTTGATTAAAGCATGGGCACTCGTCCTGACTGTCAGTGATTTGAGTCCGGCTGGGAGTATTCAAACATTTAGTAGCTCACATGTATTTGTGAGATATACTTAATATTTATTACTCTCGTGTTTGGCTGGGCGAGAATTAAACTAAATAATTTACACCCAAGTTGCGTGTGGATACTTGTAAAAATCCCTGTATGGTATCATGGAATATGGATCCTACGACTGGTGTATGAATTGGCATACATTCTCCAAGTAGGGTTTCCCTTCTTAATTTACATAGAGGAAAAGGTTGAGTATTCTTTATCACGCCGTGGTGTAGTGGGTTAAAGCATGGACACGCGTTCTGACTCTCAGTGGTTCGAGTCCAGCTGGGAGTATATACACATTTAGTAGCTCATGTGTATTTGTGAGATATACTTGATATGTATATATATATATATACAGTATATATATATATATATATATATATATATATATATATATATATATATATATATATATACTGTATATATATCAAGTATATCTCAGAAATACACATGAGCCACTAAATATGTATATACTCCCAGCTGGACTGGAACCACTGAGAGTCAGGACGCGTGTCCACTACACCACGGCGTCATAAAGAATACTCAACCTTTTCCTCTATATAAATTAAGAAGGGAAATCCTACTTGGAGAAGGTATGCCAATTAATACACAAGTCGTATATATACATATATATATATATATATATATATATATATATATATATATATATATATATATATATATATATATATTCATTTTTCTCTTCAATGACTTCATAAAGATTACAATATTCGTATGTTATATCGTTTTTTACTGTTGGTATGTTATGCAGCCCAATCTAGACCTTTACACTTCTGTATTATATAGACGTTTAAGTTTCATAATTGGGGTATCCAGTAGGTTTGTATTCTTAAAGTCATATTTCATTATTACGTACTTGAAATATAAAGAATAGGCTCACCAGTCGAAAGGATAAATTATGGCAAGTGGGCGAATTGAGCTAATTTGGCAAATAAGTTCAAATGGTCATATTGACCTAATTGGTCAAATTGGGGCTAGATGGTCAAATAAGTTCAAATGGTCAAATTGGGCTAATCGATTGAACTGGGTCAAATGGTGGACTTACGTAGAGCGCCTGTATTGGGTTGAACAATCGGGCTGGGCCTATCTTAGAGATTTTTGGTGCACCTCTTATGAAAGAGCTATCGATCTAGTCGAACGTGAAGAACCATAGATCTTCCACTCGCTTACGCAACTGTTTAAAATCTGCCCAAACTATTTTTACAAAACAAATTTTTAAATCCTTGTCTCTGTTGTAGTTCTTATAGGATTCATCTTACAGTAACAGGGTATCTACTGTATACCCAGTTTTAGCTGACATTATCAAGCCTTAATAATATTCACAATTATCTTGGGCCTCCGATGCCTACCTTATAGTGTACAATAACATTAGTTTGGTGTTAGTCGGGAACCAACGACAGGCTTATTACCACTTGTATCACTCTTGCTGTTGTTGTTGTTGTTGTGCTTCTGTTTGTGTATATGCTCATACTTTCATTTCCTTGTTGTTGGCCTAACGTATTTAACATGTTCTTATATATTTGTTGGGCTAGGCTGTACAAGTATATGTACATTGCACAGCTACTGACAAATGATCGTGAGCTCTTTCGATTTTCATTATATAATTATATCCATTTATTTGAATGTTCAGATTAAATCTGCTAAATTATTATAATGATATTACATATTATATTTATATTGATATATAGCTGATTTGATATGTACAACAATCCAAGTGGATATATTTGCATACAGAAAATCGTAATATAATATATCACGAACATTGTCAGTAGCTGTACATCATAAAGTGATGAATTGAGATGCTATCTCCTTCTGGTTGTGAGACGCTCTAGAAGGTTATGAGGTTTGACTTGGAAAGTAATTTGCACAATTATTTGCGTTATCGATCTATTAACCGCTGCATTTCGTAATATTGCACACCAAATAGATCCGGTTGCATAAAATAAATTATGAACATTATTAATTATGGATGCGACAGACTGCTATCAGCATTGAGGCGGAGAGACGCCAAGTTGGTTGACGTTGGCACCATAATCCGATAAATGAGAATAGCAAAACATTACATTCTTCGGTAAAGCTTGGATCTTTTACTTCTTGTATGTTACCAATTCTTTCACCCAACCCGATCTTATAAATTCAAAAATAAACACTGCAATTTCTCTGAACCAGGACCTTTCTAGAATTAATGGATGGGGACAAAAGAATCTAGTTTCCTTTAATGCACAGAAAACCAAGTACATTCAATTTTCTAACCGACAGAATCTCACTGACTCCCATATATTTGTTAATGATGTAAATATTCCCACTTCCCCTAGTATTGACATTCTCGGTGTAACATTAACTACTAACTTGAGCTGGACACATTATGTTAGAAGCATTGCTAAGAATGCCTCTAAAAAACTGGGACTCCTGTACAGAGTTCGAGAATTCTTCACTGACGAGCAGTTGGCCGTGATATATAAAAGTCATGTGCGTTCTCAGATGGATTACTGTTCACCTCTGTGGGGTGGAAGTGGAGTGGTTGCATTGAGGCAGTTGGACAAAATTCAAAATAAAGCTATTAGATTAATCAATAACCCTGCAATCACACAGGACCTTCCTACATTATCCATACGAAGAAACGTTGCATCCCTTGCATTATTCTACAGATATTTTCACAGCAATTGTTCCGAGGAACTTGCTTCAATTGTGCCGCCTCTCCACATCTTTCCCCGTAGAACTAGGGCAGCTGAGAGCGCCCATGAATTTATACTTTCTCCTCCACAATGCAGAACTTTTGCTTATCAGAATTCATTTATCCCCAGAGCTACTACTCTTTGGAATTCACTTCCCTCGAATTGCTTTCCACAAACTTACAATCTACAAATGTTTAAATCCAGTTGTTACAAACATTTTATGAATGGAGGATGCCTTTAGGCACATGGACCTTTTTGTTTTATCTGTGTTTTTCCTTCCTCCGTTCATTGTCTCTTTAAAAAAAATAAAAATAAAAAGTACAATTATCCTCTTCTCTGTATGTCTACATATAATATGAAGTATACATGGTTTCCCAAAATAGATGTGCCAAACTTCAGGACATGGTTATATAGATGATTCTAAGCATAACATATTTTAATAACTAAGATTATAAATCTTAATCGTTTAAGAGATATTCAAGGCATTATATAGTGCCCTCCCTCGCATCACTGAAATGGACTCTCTCTTGGCAAATAGTTTCCAACAGGTCCAAATGGAGCTAATATGTCTATAATCATTTTGCAACTTACATAATTATATTATCTTGATAATCACATGGTAAAATAATTGCAGTTTGATTGGGTTGTGGTAGGCTCTAGAACAGCTAGGCCAGCCTTAGGGGCAAATACTTAAGGAAATGCCATTTTCAACAGCCAATATCTCTGTCATGAACAACATTTAGAATTTTAATTATATAACATTTTATATTTAAAATAGTTTTCGTAACCTAATCCCGAAGATTGGCATTCCTATTTTGGAACACCCTGTATCAAAATTAGTTCATTCATTCATGTACAGTATATGCAACAAATTATGAACATCACAATGCTATGAATATTGTATAGCAATATTAATCTATCGTGAAGTATGAAAGATCAGTACAAATATATATCCGAATAGTATATGTTATTTACTGTGATCTGGTACTGGTGTAGGGGAGAAAGAGCTGATGGCGGAGGTGAGGAGAGGAGAGGGGAGGGCGGAACATAACAAGCTGATAATTTGATATTCTTGCCAACACAAAGGAAGGGAGAGCTAGGGGGCCATTACAACACAGAACGCTGACAACCGTTTACCAAGGAAAACATCAAATATTGTCTATAAATCGTGGTATAAATTAACCGACTTCTTAACGTAAAAATGGAAACTAGCAATATGTAAGATCTCTTAGTAAAGTTATATATATTAGTAAAATATGTAGATATATTTGGTGTGAATATCGGTATATAACGAATACACAAACAAGATGAGTTGTCCTGTATCTGTAGCCTCAAGGGTGTGGAGAGAGAGAGAGAGACAATATCCTCGGGGCGGAGAGAAGGGGAGCGAAATTAATTGAGATGCTATAGTCTCTACTGTTCTAATGAACTTTGCTTACCGTATGCATTTCGTAAGAAAGGAGAATGTTTCTTAACCTATTTTACATTGATTTAACATTCTTAATTAGAAGACAATAGTCTGGATAATACACCGCATTTCTATCAACGGAGTGTAGGTAACCATTTCCCATATACAGAGGAGTACAAATAAAATCAAGCAACAACAGGTCCAGCAACCCCGCAAGGCTGCTTGCCCTCCAAAACACTGATGGTCAAATGTCCAAACAGTGGTTTAGAGTGGTTAAGGGAAAAATGGAAAGGGATGACTGCCCTGCGTCAAATGTCCGTGGCAGGATTAGGAGATGTTAGCAGGGGACAGTTGTTAGTAATATAATAGAGGAAAAAAATATAAATGTATTCATTTACAAATGCAATCAGTCGCGGGTTTAAGGCGAGGTGTTTGTCTAAGCGATGTTTAAAGGAATCAACGGTGCTGCAGTCTATAGCATCTCGGGGAAGCCAATTCCACAAGTTGACGACTCGATTGAAGAAGAAATTCTTAGACTCGTGTGAGTTAAAAGATTTACCAATAATTTTGCAACTGTTCCCCGCGTGTAATTTGATTGGTCGATAGTGAAATATTTATTAAAGTTCATATTGCCGATTCCTTTGATGATTTTGAACACTTTAATTAGGTCGCCTATTAATCTGTGCTGGGTTAAAGGAAATAGATTTAATTCTCTAAGACACTCCTAGTATGGTTTGTTCTTTAGGCAAGGTATCACTTTGATAACTCTACGTTGAACTCGTTCAAGCTTGTCTATATCTTTTGGGTAGTAAGGGCACCAGGATTGAACGTAATATTTCAGGAGAGGGCTGTAAAAGAATTGTAAAGAGTTAGGATTACATCTTTGGATTTATGCTCAAATGACCTGCCTATAAAGCCAATTATTTTGTTTGCGTTCTTAACAACTTCTGAACATTGTTGACTCGGTTTTAAGTTATTCGATATTGTTACTCCCAAATCAGTTTCTCTGACTACACTCTTAAGCTGGGTGCCATTCATTGAACAATTTGCTTTCTCCTTTTGGTTTCCGATATGGATTACTTTACATTTATCCGCATTCAAACACATTTGTTAAATTTTAGTCCAATGTTACAACTTATCTAGATTGTGTTGCATATCTTCAACATGTTCATTTGAGAGTACGCTATTTGCAATTTTTGTATCGTCAGCAAACTTTGAGAGTGTACAGGTTAGACCCTCATATATGTCATTAATGTTGAAATAGGAAGAGAACTGGCCCCAGTACCGATCCCTGGGGTACCCTGCTCCTTACATTGATCCATTTGGATGCTTTACCGTTTACGACTACTCTTTGCTTTCTGTCACTGAGCCAATTTTCTATCCATTTCAACACACTATCTTGTATTCCATGCGCTTTTAGTTTTGTCAATAAACGTTTGTGGGGAACTTTGTCAAATGCTTTTTTGAAAATCAATGTATATAACATCTACAGCTTTAATCTAATCATATAGGATGAGGATATCGTGCAAGAAGTCTAAGAGGTTTGTTAAGCAGGAACGTTTATTTCGAAAACCGTGTCTAGTATCTTTAACCCTTTCGCTGCGGGTGACGTTCTGGAATGTTTTTTTTTTTTTTTTTTTTGTTGGAATCGAATTTGGCAAGTTACAGCAATTTCCAGGCTTTAAAAGCCTGTAAAAACCGTAAAAATCGAGTGACAGTGGGCGGGAGCGTGAGGGGCCCACCTCCGACCCCAGAGCACCGAGCGGCTCACTGAGCTAGGCTGTGTCTCGCGCGGGTCTCTCTCTGTCTCTCTCATAAGTGCAGCCAAGCGAGCGAGTGTTACATAATAGCGGGGTTCCCGCGTTTCACTGGGATCACTGCGGGTGAATCAGACCACGTATACGGTCCGATCTGGTGTCATTTTGAAGCTATTTTCACCTAGTTTTCGGCAGAATACACTTCATTTAATGCAGATGCTTGATTTATCATTCAGGATTGCCTGAATATGCCCTAAATAGCCCAAACATATCCACAGCCAATGGGTTAAGTATGTTGCTTTCCTCTAAGTGATTTACGAGTCTATCTCTTATGAGCGTTTCTGGCATTTTACATATAACTGAGGTTAAGCTAATTGGACGATAGTTACTAGTTACTAGGTCGATCAGGGCTAGACCCAGGTGAGGTTATAGGCAAGTGATAAAGAGTCGCTGGAACTCCTGTTTCATTTGCTTGGCCTCTCTTACTGATTTTCTTTGTGCCTCATTTACACTGAGAGCAATCCAGCTAGCTCTCACAAACACCTCCTCCTCCTATCCACTTCACTAAACTAAACATGCACATTTTAGCCCAGCCTCGGAATCCCCAGGTGGGGGGACCATAAATGCCCCCACACCCGAACGACCATCCCCTGACGACCCCACAAAATTACCTGGACCTCGGCCTGTTACTCTGTCTATTGATTTCTGCAACATTCGCAGACTTTCCTCTAACTTTCACTCTGTTGAACACCATCTCTCCTCCTACAAACCTGATCTTCTCTTCCTCACCGAAACTCAGGTGTCTGTAGCAACATCCAGCAACCCCTTCTCTGTATCCTCCTACTTTCTCTATCCTAGTTTCAAAGCCAAAGGCAGATGTTGTGCATATGTGCACAACAAACTCACTTGGTCTCGTGTTCCCGATTTCGACTCCTCTGGATTCTCTACTTTATGGCTCAAACTTTCCTGTCATTCTCTTACTAAATATTTCTGTGCTGTCTATCTTTCCCCTAACTCTACCAACTTTTCCAAATTCTTTGACTATCTAAACTCTACAGTGGAACACATTCTATCCATTTCTCCTTTCTCAGAAATCTCCATCTTAGGAGATTTCAACGTTCACCACCGCCAATGGATCTCCTCTCACACTACTGACCCACCTGGTGAACAAGCCTACGTCTTTTCTATCATAAATGACCTAGAGCAGTTAGTTCAGCAACCCACCCGTATCCCGGATCGCATCGGAGATCGGCCCAATATTCTTGACTTGTTTCTAACTTCTAACCCTTCTTCTTATACTGTCGATCTTTTCTCTCCTTTGGGCTCCTCCAACCATAAACTTATCTCTGTCAACTGTCCTATCTCTCCAGTACGGCCACCCGATCCTCCTAGCCGGCGGCGGTTGTGGCACTTTGGCGCTGCTGACTGGGAGGCTCTCCGGCAGTACTTCTTTGATTTCCAATGGAATTATTTCTGCTTCCGTGGCCGGGGACCCTCGGAGAGTGCTGAACGCATTACCGAGGTAATCCTATCGGGCATGGAAGCATACATTCCATTCTCTTTCTCTCAGACTAATGCTAAAAAATCTTGGTTTACTCACGCCTGTTCTACTGCTGTCCGCAATTAGGAGGAAGCATTCAAACGGTACCGACGCCTTAAAACACAAGACTCTCATTCTTCCTATGTTTCTGCCCGGAATCAAGCCAAATCAGTTCTTCGACTTGCCAAACACTTTTTCATCAATAATAAATGCACTGAACTATCCAACTCTAGCTCTTCCCAAGCTTTCTGGCATCTAGCCAAAAACCTCTCCAACAATTTCTCTTCCTCGTCTTTCCCTCCCCTTTCCCATTCTGATGGCACAACCATCACAACTTCCTCTGACAAAGCTAAACTCTTCGCTCAAACTTTTGCTAGAAACTCCACCTTGGATGATTCCAGTGCTATTCCTCTCTCTCCACCCTCCTCTCCCCTACTTATGCCTAATATCCTAAACTCTTTTAAAGATGTACTTTCTACCCCCTCTGGGCTTAATACTAATAAGGCGTACGGTCCAGACGGTGTTCCTCCTGTTGTTCTCAAAAACTGTGCTTCCGTGCTGACTCCCTGCCTAGGCAAACTCTTTCGTCTCTGTCTATCCTCTAACGTCTTCTCTTCATGCTATAAGTTTGCTCACATTCAATCTGTCCCAAAGAAGGGTGACCGCTCTCAACCCTCCAACTATCGTCCAATTGCTCTCATCTCATGTCTTTCTAAAGTTTTTGAAACTATTCTCATAATCTGCGCTCAGATCGCCAGTATGTCTTCCTTTAGGGTCGCTCTACTGGTGATCTTTTTCCATATTTTAATAACTCTTGGTCATCCTCCTTTTGGGACTTCGGTGAGACTTTTTCTATTGCACTAGACATATCGAAAGCCTTCGATAGAGTCTGGCACAAATCTTTAATTTCTAAACTACCCTCCTTCGGTTTCTATCCCTCCATCTGTGCCTTTGTCTCTAATTTCCTTTCCGGCCGTTCCATAGCCGCGGTTGTGGACGGCCATTGTTCCCTTCCTCACCCTATAAACTCCGGTGTTCCTCAGGGCTCTGTCTTATCTCCTATTCTCTTTCTAATTTTTATAAATGATATCCTCAACTGTACCTCAATTCCCATCCATTCATACTCAGACGACTCAACCTTACACTACTCCATTAGTTTTTCAGAACGCCCCAGCCAGCAATCCCTCAACGACAAACGTAATGAAGTCATAGAACTCTTAATTTCTGATCTAAATACTATCTCCAATTGGGGCAGAGAAAACCTTGTTATCTTTAATGCTTCTAAAACCCAATCTCTCCATCTACCTACCCGTAAGGAACTCCCAGTGGACTATCCCTTATTCTTCAACAATACAAAAATCAATCCTTCATCTTTTCTCAATATTCTTGGTGTCTCTTTTTCTTCTTCTCTCAGTTGGAAGGACCAAATTACCAGTCTTGCTAAGGCAGCCTCCCAGAAGATGGGTGTGCTCAACCGCCTTAGGGGGTTCTTTTCCCCGGCACAGCTTCTTGCTCTGTACAGGGGCATAGTGCGTCCTTGTATTGAGTATTGTTCACATGTGTGGGGAGGTTCCTCTCACACCGCTCTCTTAGACAAAGTTGAAAGGAAGGCCTTTCGTATCATTAATTCCCTTCCACTCACCAACTCTCTGCAATCTCTCTCTCTCCGCCGCAATGTTGCATCTCTCTCGCTATTCTATCACTACTATAATAAGCAGTGTTCCTCAGAGCTCTCCCAGTGTATACCACCTCCTTTACGTAGGGCACGTGGTACCCGTCTTGCAACTCAGTCCCACCCCTGCTCTGTGCAGCTCTCCATCCCGAGAGTGAAACGTTACTCTCAGTCTTTCTTCTGCTCAACAGCTGAGCTCTGGAACTCTCTCCCAGAATCAGACTTTCCCTCTTCCTATGACTTAAATTGCTTCAAACTCCATGTGTCCAGGCATTTTGACTCGAACATCCCTAGATTTTGACCCTGTCACTCTTTCAACTATGGGGGAGGCACTCGCTATAGGCAGTTCTGCCTTTTGCCTCCCTCAATCACATAGAAAACAAAAATTCAAAATTTCTCTCTCTGTAATGCTGATACTGCTTAGAACGTCTGCATTATCTATCTGAACTGGCGATGCTGTAGGGATATTATTAAGGTCTTTTGTTTTATAAGCTGATGCAAAGAAGGTGCTGAGAGCATTGCTCATTTGTGTTTCATATTTAGTTCAATCTCTTTTCTCATCGACTAACTGTCCAATCGTTGAAGTCACTACTTTCTTCTTCCTGATGCAACTATAAAATTCTTTCGGGTATGTTTTACTTTGATTTGCAACATGGAATTCTAGCGTGTTTTTACTTGTTTGATTAACTTTTTGGCTTTGTGTCGTAGATCTACAAATATCACTCTATTTTCATGGGTATCAGAGACTTTTAATCTATTATGAGAATTCTTTTTAGCAAGCAGACAATCCGCAATGTCTTTTTTCCACCACTTAGGCCTATTATTATGTACTGATCTTCGTTCTTTAATGGTATACACTCATGTACTGCATTCGAGTAAGTGGAGGTGAAAAATCTCCATGATTGGTTTAGATCATCACTGTTAATCATTGAACTCCAGTCGGTTTCCTTAACTCATTTGAGGATGGCGACCGTGTGGTGGTGGAGTGGTCTTGCCACTGGCCTGGTAATCCAAGCGTCCCGGGTTCAAATCCCGATGTATCAATGGGAAGATATTATTGGGATGGAATTTGTGCTGTACCTAGTATCAGTGCATTACCACAAGCCCACCGAAACGTCAATAAAATACCAGCATTGTTCCCTGATTAAATAGCACTGTATGAATATTCCCATATTCAAAATATGCTATAGGGGTGCAATGCCTGGTGAGTTATCAACAGGTGGCGTTGTGTGTGTGTAAGTGTGAGAGTCCGAGTGTAGGGGGTGAGGCAGTGAAGCACGGGAACGAGGTGGCTTCAGAGATGGGGTCGTTTCGGGCCATGAGTGAGCACCGTGCCTCATGTGAAGGCAAGATAGCAGGTGCTCGTTGTACTCTACGTGCTTCACATGTCTCACTCCCTAGACTGGAACAAGACCTCACAGGCTTCACTGTTCATTGTAAAGCGGTGAATGTTAAGGCTCTCAGCCTATGCCCGAGAGGAAGTAAGTTGGAATATATAAAAAAAGAAAAAAAAAGAAAATGAGCCATGGCCTAAAAAAAGCCTTTCCAAACAACCCACTGTCACTCAAAACAAAGGAATGTGTAAATATGTGAGATAATTCCTCTCCATACATCGTATCACTCCTCCACATGTGTCCAAAATCCCCCCTTCCCCCCCTTTCCCCCCCCCCCCCTCCCCTCAATTATCACCTATTTTTCTCTTATTCCTGTGATTATCGGTTTATTTATGGCGCCAAAACTACCTACCCGGCTCAAAGGTGGAAAACGAGGGGTGTGGAGGGAGGAGAGAGAGAGAGACTAGCCCGCAGTACGTCCAGTCTCGCTCTAGAGCTCATGAAGGGAGGGTGCAGTTTCGCTCTCTGCCAACTCCATGAATGAACCGCTCGGCAATATTTCGTGTTTGTCACCCCACAAATATTATTCCCATTTGTTTTATTGTTGCAACATGTAACTATCTTCATATTAAACATAAAATAGGCGCATATGAATAAGTAATAACGATATTTATCGGATAATGACTATTTTCGTCAGAAATGAATGCAATAGCTTCGCCCCTCAGGACGTTTAACGAATCAGAGTCTCCCGCAGATAGGTTAAGTATTGTTTTAAGTTTACAGAAGTTTGCTCTCTTGAAATATGGGACCTTCTCTTTGCTGGTATTGAGTTCGTTGCTATTGAATTTTAAATGGAAAGTGATCGTACGATGGTCACTATTACTGAATTCATCACCAACATTCAAATTCTGCATTAATTCTCCTTTTGTTTCAAGTACAAGGTCAAGAATGTTATTACCACGGGTTGGCGATCGAACAAATTGATAGAGCAAATTCTCTTGCAAGTTTGCATACAAGTCATGTCCGGAGTGTGAAGCATGAGTATCACCCCACTTGGTCACAGGTAAATTAAAGTCGCCAAAAATTACTGTATCTTGCGAGTTACTTACATCTGCAATTTGTTCGTAAATTTATCGGTCAGTTTGCACCGATTGAGCTGGAGGTCTGTATATTAATGCAAGTATTATTTTTGTACCTTTATTATTATTTATTAGCACAATGGATGTGTCGACATTCACAATTTGGAGTTTTGACAAAGGACCGGGTTAAGACTTTCTTTGATGGAAAATATAACGCCACCTCCATTTCTATTAATTCGGCATTTCTCCATTTCTGTGGTGGTGAGATTAATAAAAATAATATTATTAGTAGGTTTAGGGATATTTCTTCGAGAGGCTGGTCTATATGATCTGTGCCCCATGAATATTCTTTCCTCTCACTTAAACAGTAGGCTACCATAGTGCGGTTGGGAATATGAACATGATTAGATTAATATCCAGTATTCGAGAATGGATAATAAGTCGTAGGCGTGTGCATAAACCTTTAACCGTCCTGGTGGTGTAATGGTTAAGGTGGCAAAAATATGTGTGTGATAACCTGGGTTCGAATCCCGGTGGATCATATATACTTTAATTAATTTCATTGGGGGTGTGGTGGTGAGATTAATAAAAATAATATTACATAACCGGGATGTGAATACTTTGCTAAAAAGTCTCTGTCTTCTGTATTGAGCCAAGATTCTGTTATGCCAATTACGTCATAATTTTCTGTAAACACAAGTTCCTCTAAATCTGAAAATGTATTGCGTATGCTACGAGCGTTTGCATAGAAAACCATTAAAGTAGTGGTTTTAGAACTCACAGAACGCTCTTTAATCAATTTGTTTTATTGTGGTCGGATCTTCATTTACGTTCATGGCTGTCCTCGGTCCTTATCGCCGGCGGTCCTCGGTTGACTCTGTTTTTTGCTTGGCGTTGGATGATTTATGTCGCTGCTGCTGCTTCTTCTCGAATAGCGTTTTTTGATCCATGGATGCGGGCTGTTTCGTTTAGGTGACGAACCATGCGTGCTGAACCCACAGAGTTTAGATGAGTGCCATCCTTCTGGAACAGAGTGGATTGGTTGTAGAAATGATCCCAGAGGTTGATGAATTCAACTTCTTCCTTCAGACACAAATATTTTAATCGGCTGTTTGTGCTAAAGGCCTTGTCGTAGAATTTGTCAGGTGCATCGATCTTGGGGACAATGCCTGAGATGATGATATTCCTTGACTTGTTTTTGTAGTGCTGGATCATCTTGCGATATTTCTCCGTCAGCTCTTCGGATCTGGTGTGCATGACATCATTTGAACCAGCATGGTTGAAAACAAGGGTATTTTCGTTTGCTTCCTCTGTGGTATCTTCGAAGGCTTCCATAATGTCGTCCAGCCCGGCTCCTGGTATGCAAAATGTCCTTCGTCGATTTGGGACTCTGTCGCAGAACTCTACGAGCTCTCCTCGTAGGATGGAATCCCCAATGAGCCTGGTCTCTTCTGGTTCGTCTTTCATCTCTACCACGATCTCGAATCTGTTTGACATTGTGACTGGTAGATGAGACCTTTTCTGTGTTGGCCGTGCACCATTCCTCACTGGTGTGAATCCAGAAACCTGTGGTGGCGAGACTCTGCATACAGGTCGGGGAGAGGAGTGGTTAGAACGGGGGCGAGGGGTTGGCACTGTTGGTGTTAGCAGGCTTCTTGCACGAGGAGTGAGGGAGGGACTAAGGTGAACTGGGCGGCTGTCCTGGTTTGATGTCGGCTCTGGTTCATCCTGTAGCTTCTCTTGGGTGGTTGTCGCTATGTTGAGAGCAACAAACTCCTGCACAGATTCAAATTCTTTATGGAGTTTGCTGTACTTACTCTTTACTTCACTTAGTCCCTCTTCTAGTTGTCGACGGTTTTCACACAGCCGACATTCCGGGTTCGAGAAGTAGTCAACGAAGTACTGTTAGGCAAACCTTCCGGTACACTTCTCACATCACTTGAGGTCGGAAGGCATCTTAGCTTGTTTGATGGTGGTCCAAGTGTTCAGGAGTTGAGAATAGGTGGTGGTAGTCCTAGTCCCTACGGTGGTGGTAGTCCTAGTTCCTACGGTGGTGGTCGAGGTGTCGCACACTGGACATGGGGTGAATATCACCAAAGAGTCTTATCACTCTTACAATGTCTTGTAATCACTACTGTTTGTTTTCAATATGAACAAACAAACACTGAGGGAAATAATATATTATTCTCTGAATTTGCACTTGAATAGTACACTGAATATACATTGGGTACGCACTGGTTATACACTGATGGTACACTGATAATACACCGAATGTTCACTGAATATACACTAAAATATACACTGAATATACACTTAAGGTACACTGCAAATACACTTGATCGAACACTGAGCACACACTGAATATATTTTGGATTAATCAATGAGGAAACACTGAAAGTACACTGAATTATACACCGAATATACTCTGAATATACCATGGCAGTACACAAAGTAGTCACCGAATATATTCCGAATTATACATTGATGATGCGTAACCCAATATAAAAACAAAATTATAATTAGGCTACCATAGTGCGGTGGGAATATGAACAAGATTAGATTAATATCCAGTATTCGAGAATGGATAATAAGTCGTAGGCGTGTGCAAAAACCTTTAACCGTCTTGGTGGTTAAGGTGTCTAAAAATCTGTGTGTGATAACCCAGGTTCGAATTCCGGTGGATCACATATATGCTTTCATTAATTTCGTTGGAGGTGTTTGGTGGTGTGGAGAAATTAATAAAAAAAAAAAAAAAAAAAAAAATGGTAGACCTAATGGGAGTTTGATGGGCCTATTTACATGGAGGTGACAGGTATCTCAATTTCGATTAGAGAGGCTGGCATATTTACAATATTTTAATCAAATACAAAGTATCAGGCACGGTAATGTGAGCGAGTGAGACATGCAAAGCACCCCGCCTCGAAGCAACTCCATCTCTGAAGCCACTCCGCCTCTGTGCTTCACCGTCTCATCCCCCACACTCGGACCCTCACTCTCAGAACGCCACCTATTGAGCAATTAACTCCCTGTAACATATTTTCAATATGGGAATATTCATACAATGCTATTTAATCAGGAAACAATGAGGGTATTTTTTTGGCATTTCGGTGTGCTGTGGTAATGCACTGAAACTAGGTACAGCACAAATTCCATCCCAATAATATCTTCCCATTGACATATTGGGATTCGAACCCGGGTCCATTGGATTACCAGTCCAGTGGCAAGACCACTCTGCCACACCTCCCCTATAGCGTGGGGGAGGTGTGATTAGGGCTGGAAAAAGTCACATGGTTCACTATGGGGGCGATATAGCTCGGCGCTATACAGTATATAAACTGCTCAAACAACTCAATGCCCGCACTGTATATATATATATATATATATATATATATATATATATATATATATATATATATATATATATATATATAATACCAGGTGTTTGCTGGGGTTAACTGGACTATTTAGGTAGGTTCTTGCTTGACCGGAGAAGTTGAATCCACATGAACACATGCACAAAGGTAATAGAGGATAAATATAATACAGAGTACAAGCATATTTTTATTATTCAGTGTAACTATAGTTTAATATACAGTTACTGTCAGACATGGATAGTATATAAAATTATATAAGTTGCAGAGCACGAACAAGGATCCACAATAAGTTCCAGGGGGATGACACTATGCACTTTCGGGATTACACTAAGCACTTCCAGTGATAAGGCACTTCCGTGGCACTTCTGACGAGGTTATTGGGCCGTGGTGGTGGTCCTGTTGAGTGTTGATGACAGAAGGATGAAAAATTTTGTAGAACTCTTTGGTTTGGGGTCTTGAATGAATATGTTCCGTTCTACCAGTGTTATACGTAACATATCATCGGATTAACGTGAGAAGTTATACCAGTGTTGTCCTATCTCGCTCAACTCTCCTGACCTTTATAAGAGTTTAATTAAGAACTTTACAGTACTCTTGGGTTTGTGGTCTCAAATATATGCGAATCTGTTCTGCCAGTGCTATACATATTGTATCATTGGACTAACGTAAGAGGGTTGATATGCAACGTCTCTTAACTGTCCTGACCTTTATAAGAGTCTTTCAGGGACTTTTGGATGGGATTATTTGGGCCTTTTACGTATACGTGTCTTATTGCCAGTGCCTGGGACATAGTATCGTATGGACTCTATGCAGAGTGCCGTTATGCAATTGCTATGGTATCTCGCTAGCCCTTACTTAGAAGAAGCCAATTGCCAGTGCGTAAACTTCTAATAAGTACAGAATGGGGTCGGTTTACTACCGCTAAAGCGCAGCGTCAGTACCGCTTTCTTTAGCGACAGTAATTCCTGATGATCTAGGCAGAAGAATTAATATTGAGTTGCCACCATGGTGATTCAATAACAATTCCTTTGTGGAGCCAAGATCTAAAAATCCTCAATAAACCTTTATATGCCAGTGCATTAATAGTTTATTGAGTATAGCCCAAATCTTTCAGCTCTTAAAAGATCTTCCAGTGAAGTATGTTTTAAGAGCTTTCCAACTGTTATAGATCTTAACTTTGGCTGTCATAGTCTTACCGCTTGTGGCGTTTCTTCAAATATCCCTTCTCTGGACAAGAAAGGCTGATGTGCTGGGAGGAGTGCCTGGGGCGGCTGGGGTAGCCCCTCTGGACTTTTCTATCACGGCGGTGGTGAGGCTTGGAGGTGTATGATCTATGCAAACTTTTTACTTGCCTTGCCTTCCTTCTGGTTCTTCTTTCTCCTGTCACTACTTGGGTTCTTAATTGTGACTATTATGTCCTTTCCGTGTGTTGGAGGAAGTGCGGGCGTGATAAAGGCGACTCGGGCATATTCTGGTGGTGTGGCGCTTGGGGCTTCTTTCCCCGGGAGTGTGGTGGCAAGGGTGGCAATACTACTTCTTCGCGGTGTTGTGTTTCCACTCTCTTTTCTCTATATTTCAAAAAAAAAAAAAATATATATATATATATATATATATCAGTTGTTCAGAAGTACATAGCCTTTATTTAACAAACTCCCTAACAGTTTTATGTTCCCCTAGCAATTGATTCTCTGTTCGGGCCGAAATGAGTTAACACTCAGATTGAATATTATCGTCGACCCACAATAGATTGTACGTTGGAACTCGCAAGTTCCCTTTACCACCTATTTGGATACCCGCTATTCAGGTATTGACTCACTCCGACTTCGATCCAAAGGCACATTACTAGTCTCCAAAATAATATATCAACTTTACCGGGCCTCAATATGTCTAATCCAAAGACCAAGGCTTTAATAAATTTTACCTCTATTTCCCTATCTTTAACACTCTTACATTATATATATTTTTATCTTTAACACAAATAAATCCGTACCCGTAGGCACCTACAGTAATATAACCCTTTGTTTGGAATATCTCCACTCTGACTTCCTATCTGGCAAATAGATAATCTCAATAATACTAATACCACTTACTCAAATAATATATCTCATTACATGGTCCAATATAATCAATACTGCATAAACACCTACTGTATATTATCAATATTCAACACTTAATTCTCTATATATCATGATTACAGTATTATCCTCAATGTTTAATCTGATTGATACTATATTTATCAACTCACTAACTACTTATCTCAGGAGTACAATATTTCCTCACAATAGTCGCCTCAACTTCTTACTTATCTCATGATCAGAATTCATTATCATACTGGCGAATTCTTCTTCTTAAATGCAACGAATAACAATGTTTCCTTTATAACAAAAAGTATATTTCATCATATGGACTAGTGTCCGTCCTAACTATTTCTCAAGCTAGATCTAATCTATCTGCAACTATTATTTATCCCCACATCATTCCTATAGTTGCATCTAACTTTTAATATCTTATTTCATCCTCCCCTTATCTTTATAGTTTACATTTATCTACTAACCTAGAAGATCCTATACTATTGGTAGCTAAGTGGCATGGAGCCTTCTCTATAAATGACAGCTATATTCTCTCAACACTTCATCCTTTTATTTAGTTCATGAGTCTAATCTATATCTGTTTAGTTTGATCTATAAGCACACATAATTTGTAATGGTTGGAACCACTGGGTTTGTCAAACATTTATCTATTTTTTAATAATGGTATTTCCGGCCCATAAGGGTCCAGTAAAAAGTCTTGGGTATCTCTGGAACAATCTTCAAGGCCGGCCAATAGTTCTGGAAATCTTCAGTTCCATCTACTATCTGTCATCCCTCTTGAATTGCTTGCCTATAGGTGTGTAAGACAGCAATGTGATGACAAGCACCAGGATACTTGTGGTGTATCTGGTTAGTAGACGAAAGCTGTGTTGGGCCAGAGGTGGACTTTATTGGGGCGGGATAGGAGAGCTGGGAGGCTGGAGCAGGTGTAGCCAAGTTCCCATTGTTGCCCAGGTGAGGGAGAGAGTGTGAGTTGCAGGTAGATGGTTGCAAAGGTCTTGTAGTGGCTTATTTTATTTTTTTTTTTTTTTTTTCTATATTCCAACTACTCCCTCTCGGGCATAGGCTGAGAGCCTGTACATTCCACCGCTCAACACGGTGAAGCCCGTGAGGTCTTGTTCCAGTCTGGGGAGTGAGACATGTGAAGCAACCATCATGGCTCGAAACAGCTCCATCTCTGAAGCGGCCGGTTGCTTCGCTCAAGTGCTTCACCGTCTCACCCTCCAGACTCAGACCCTCACTCTCAGAACGCCACCTATTGAGCAGTGAACTCACTAGGCATTGTCCCCCTGTAACATATTTTGAATATGGGAATATTCATACAGTGTTATTTAATCAGGGAACAATGAGGGTATTTTTTTAGCATTTCGGTGGGCTTTGTGGTAATGCACTGATACTATGTACAGCACAAATTCAATCCCAATAATATCTTCCCATTGACATATCGGGATTTGAACCCGGGTCGATTGGATTACCAATCCAGTGGCATGACCACTCCACCACACCTCCCCTGGAGTATAGGGCTTGCACTGATGTCATAGACCTATTGCAACTCGAAGAAACGGCCAGCGGAGGGAGCGAGAGCGATTTGAAAGGTGGAGATGTGTGCGTGGCTGGCTCAGTTTTTGCTTGCTCCGACAACGGAGGCTCCTAATTGGCTGCATGGGAGGGTATGGCAGAGTTATGGGAAACGTCAGGAATGTCAAACTCAGCTGGTTTAAAGAGATAGTCAAATGCAGCCATTGATTGCCTGGCAGGATTCTTACTTTAATATTTTATATATATATTTATTTATTTATTTATTTATTTTTTCGTTAAGACAAACAAGGTTAGAAGAAGAGGCTGGTTCAGCGTTCAGTATGGTATTGCTAATGGTTTCAATATTTCTGATCAGCCTTCTTTGAGATTCAGTAAGAAGGTGGATAAGGGTGGCAAAGTTCATGATTAATATCCAACATTTCACTAGGCACAGCACAACTAAACCAAGTACCTCCTCCCATGTCTCGCATGAGATCAACAGTGAGATCAAAAGTCAGATCAACGATAATCTATATAAACCTTGTGACATGTCTAGTTTTGTCATTCCCTGATGATGTTAGCTGTGCCTAGTGAAACGTTGGATAAGGGAAGGCAGAACCAAGGCTGAACCTTGAAATCAAATTTGTTTTGTTTTCTTTTCTAAAATGCTTCTTTCAACATAGGAGAATAGCATAGGAGGGCAAAAAAAAACATATCGTATCCATAACCCCTACCCTCCGAACAGGGGTTCAACCACACCCTCCAATCAACAAATGTTTTTACCCTCAGCCCCAATTTTGTTTTGGGGTGTTGTTTGTCTAAAAGGTAAACAATAGAAACTATCATATGAGGGCATAAACATCCATATGACATCCCTATAGGACTATATAGCAATGGTAATATGATTAGATAATGGCCTTATCACCGATATTTTCCAAGATTCAAAATGTTTCATGTCGAATTCTGCGCTACCAAAAAAAAATATATATATTATATATTTTTTTCAGCACCTTCTATTATTCAATATGGGAAAACTAGATCATATAGTTGTAGGGGATGCTTGTAGGATATGCCAGAAACAAATTGCGGGAAATTTGAAAATTTTTCAATGACTAGTTGATTTTTCATATAGTGCAATTAAATTCTGCGCTCGCACGCGCACGCACATAGAGAGCTGATTTTTTCAGCGAGTCTTAGCATTTCAATTGGTATTAAGATGGTATAATGCCAGCAATAAAATCTCTTATACAGGGTGAATTGGGGGTGTAAGGTTCTTCCTCCCCTTCATGAAATTTGCCACCCTTATCCACCATCTTACTGTACATAAAAAAAAAAGCTGATCAGAAATATTGAAACCATTAGCAATAAAATAGTGAACGCTGAACTAGCCTCTTCCTTTAACCTCGTTTGCCTTAACCCTTGTCTGGCGGGGGTGGACTTAAGTCGGTCTAGAGAACCATGAACTATGTGGCGGGGACCGACTTCAGGCGGTGTGCAATTCTGAGCAATATTTGGCTCTGAGAGAGAGTCGAGCGGGGGGAGGAGCGTGCTTGGTCCTACATGTCCTTTGCAATCTGTCCCCCCATATAACCCCCTGTACTACTATTTCTCTCTCTGAACTTCTTCTTTTTCATACTTCTCATCTTTATTCAATTACTTATCCCTTCTGGTTCTGCATACGACTTCCATAGTCGGCCAGTCGTATTACCAGCACCAGTTCTCCATATATGTTTGCACTAGCTTTAGGGATTATTAGAGTCATAGTCATATGGTAGCCTAGTGTTGGGGTGCTTCTAATTATTGAGCTGTTCTTTCCCATTATTTAATGCTAGACAGTGTAAGGTATCTTTGGTCGTTGTCTGAGTTATGTATGTGGCAAGTCAGAGCCTGTACAATATCGACGAAGCTAGGTAGCCTGTAACCCTTGTGCATATTTTCCTTTGCGTGTGTAGCAGTATACAGGTGAAGGGCTTTTGCCTACACTTACCTGTATGCTTGCTACCTCATTTTGTTGACATTTGTGGAGCGCCATGGTAAGACCAGATACTTGAGATCTGGACTTACCAAGAGAGCCTCCAAGTCACTTAACGTAACATAAGGGAAATCTGTTCAAGGGGAGACAGTAGGCTACGAGCATGCTTGCGCTCTGCCTAGTTTCCTAGTACCCTTTATGCCACTGCTAGACTTTATTAGTGAGAAAGACAGCATTGTGTTTATTAACTTTAATTGTGTATGTTTTAGGAATTATTCACGCCTTATTTTAGCCTAGGTTGATGCATAATCCACAACCCAGTTTGGCTGTTACGTTGGCTAAGGAAGTACTGTTTTGAGTGGCGATTATTAGTGCTGTCACAGAGTTGTTGCACTCCCCTGTTATATATATGTATCCTACTTTTTGGTGTATTTAAGATACACGCTTTGGTGTCCTGCCCCTGCATTATTTATGTTCTATATTAACGAGCATCTTAGAGAATCAGACGTTTTCAGAAGATTCTTTATCTGATTGCTGTAGGACTAGACTTCCAGTGTTTTCATAGAGCATTGTAGAGAGACTCACACTAAAGTTAACGTAAGCATATACTCCTTTATTAAATCTTGTTATAGTTTATTCAAGCATTGTTATTACTTAAGAGCATTTTATTAACGTAAAGTACTCCTGTTGTGAGTAGGCTTTGCCGTCATCGGAAAGCCTTTGTAGAAGTGCACTAAAACCCAGTTAATTGATACCCCGTTATCCAGTAGATTAACTCTGAGGGTTTTAAGTGTTTTGTTCACCGGCGTAATAGTTCGAGGGTTTGGAATTAGCGTACCGTTGTTGCAGATATAGCCTATCATCTAGTCCATTCTTAAGTGCCCTTGTTTATTTCGTAGTGCCGGTCGTAACAATATATATATATATATATATATATATATATATATATATATATATATATATACTGTATATATACTGTATATTGATACATAATCGATACATATATATAGATAGATATAGATTGTTTATTTATTTTATTTTTTTAGATGGTGATAACGTTAGTGGTCATAGCGCTAGTGATCATATAATTTGTATAGAGTCATCATTATTTTCCTTTGGTCGGGTTTGTGTGTGACCCTCGGAGGTATTAAGACATGGTGGGAATTAATTGATCCAGATGACATTTTCTAGGTGGTCAGTAATTTTCTCAGTATTTATTAAGTAATTTTCCTATTATTGATATCAGACCAATGGGACGGTCATTTGATGAGACTGACTTATCATATTTTAAATAATCGGAGCGACATTTGCAAGCTTCCATTATGTTACAGTATATCTACTGTAAATTATATGTATATGTGAGTTAGGGATGGTTATTATAATGCAACTAGTACCAAGTGTTTGTAGTATTTAATATTAGAGTAAAATCAAATTGATATCTGTATTTGACAAGAATATTCTATATTTATAGTTATGAGGGTTATTATGAGATATTAAAATATTATTGAAGATTTTCCTTGCTTTTGCCATTTTTGAGCAATGCATTTTATTATGTTCGCCTTCCCAGACTTCCTTCCAACTATAAAATGCCTACCCAAACCCCCCTTTAAGTTAGATTTGTACATTTATCGGGAAAGAAAATGTCCCTCCCGAAGGCAGATTTCTTGTAACAGGTTTGCTATAGCTCACTTAAATTAATAAGCGTAATTTAATCGACAACCTAACGGGGTGGAGCGTCTTAAAATCCCCCAACAAATGGATCGATATAGGGAAATCCAAAAAGAACTCCCTCGAACCAAATATAGTTAATAGCTCTGTATCTCTTTAACAAACGACTCCCTCTTCTAAACTCGCTCTCACTTCTCTCTCTCTCTCTCTCTCTCTTAGATATAGTAGTGAACAATAAGTTCATTAATTAATGTATTAATGGAATTTACGCGTGACGGGTATCATCCGTCAATCTTATTGTTACGCTTATTTCATACTACATCTACTGTATATATATATTTTTGCGATATTTTTACTCAGTTTCCTTTGCAAATTTTGTTTTATTAATATTGTTCAATAGATCACAACAATCTGTCAATCTGAGTTGTGAATTGAACCAAGATATACTGTATATCTTAGGATAGAACCAGTGCGAGCAGTGGTGGCTGGCCTCAACCAGTCACTACGCGCGGGTGACAGCCTCTCCCGTGTGGCCATTTCGGTTTGTGGCCATTTCGGAGTGTGGCCATTTCGGTTTGTGGCCATTTAGGATTGTGGCCATTTCGGAGTGTGGCCATTTCGGAGTGTGGCCATTTTGGTTTGTGGCCGTTTTGGTTGTGGCCATTTCGGTTGTGGCCATTTCGGAGTGTGGCCGATTTGACCTGCTTCCGTCAGAGCATATCTCAGGTTGGAAAATATTTCTACAGTTAATTATAACAACTAACATTTAATTGAGTTTTTGAAGGTTCCTATTGCGAAATGACCATTTTTGCCACTACTGTTTGAACTTGTATAATATATTATGGCAAATGACAATCAATTATAGATGGGTTTATTATAGCATACTCACATATCCGGCAATATACAAATATATCGAAATATACACTTTTAAAGGTTTAAAGTAAGCCCCCATATGTTGCGGCATTAAAATATGCATATATTGCTATATCCGGTTGAAAATTATCCTAATTATAAATCACGGCAATTTGAACATTAACACAAATGTATGGCTATTTTATGATAACTGCCACATAATTAGCAAAACATAAATCGCGCTTATATAATCATTATTCAATTTTGTCATTCCACAATACGTAACTTATCGGTTATTTGACACTTATAAACGAAGTCCAAGACCTCCTGATCTAACCTTACCTTTGACCGCCTACCAATCACACCCTCCACTTCCATCCTCGCTGTTTTTATATCATTATTATTATTATTATTATTATTATTATTATTATTATTTTTATTTTTTAGATAGGACTTTATAGGCTATTAAACCTATTGGATTATTAACCCGCTGAGTGCCAGCCAATTTTGACGGTGTGCTTCTGCCAGTGCCAGAGTTTTTTTTTTTTTTTTTTTTTTGGCTAAATCTATCAAATTGGGAGAGAAAATGAAGGATAATGGTAAACAAAACACTCCCCTCGCCAGAAATTAGGTCCCCGATGGTCCCGAAAGTAGCTGAAAAGACACTATAGACTACAGAGACTTTTATGGTATCGGAATGTATGGGTGGGAGGGTGGTGGGAGGGTGGTTTTGGGGTTGGTGGGGGGAAGGTAGAAGGGTAATTGACTTGTGTTACACATATGAAGCCGATTGGTGAGGTAGTTTCGCCACCACGGATTTTCCTTTTTTTTTCCTTGTTTTCCTTTCTACGCTGGAAGTGGGTGGTGGGAGGTAGTTGGGGGTGTGGTGGAGGGAAGGCAGAAGGGTAAGAGACTTGTCACACAAATATGGAACCGATTGGTCCAATCGTTTCGCCGCCACAGATTTTCTTTTTTTTCCCTTCTGACGGGACCGACAGTCAGCGAGTGGGTGGGAGGAGGGATTTGGAATTTTTGTGGTGGGTAGGCAAAAGGGTAAGGTACATGTGGTAAACATATGAAAGCCATAGGTGCAGTCGTTTCGCTGCTACGATTTGTTTTCGGCGAGGACGTATATATACGTCCCTGGCACTGGGTGTGACAACACCCTAGGACGTATATATACGTCCCTGGCACTCAGCGGGTTAAGCCAGCATAAGCTGGAAAGCAAATCAAGATAGGAGCGTCTCTTCGAGAACTCCAGTCCCCTCTTCCTCGTTAACACTTCTACCCCCACTCGGCACACCGTCACCCTCCTACCATCGCCTACTTCCACTCCCCTTCTCCCCCATCATAACTCTTCTGTCAGAAAGGACACACAGGTAATTATCGGTGTCTGAGCAGACAGGTTAATGTGGCGTCTCTGTTTCATGGGCTCAGAGCTGTACACAGACTATAATATATATACAGTACAGTACTAGCAGGGGTACCCGGCGTTGCCCGGGTAATCACCATAATCACCATCACTACTACCACCACTACTACTACCATAATCACCATCATCAATCACTACTACCACAATCATCACAATACTACTACTACCATAATCACCGGCCTTAGTGCCTCATTGAACGGCGACCTCGATTTCGGCCGCTAAATGACCTCCGATTTTGGATCTGACCTCATCCGTACCCCCATTTTGGGAGGCTGCGAACAACTTTCGTTCCATACACCTCTTCGATCGGAGGCCTCCTTCTGCCCCAAACGGCAATTTTTTCGCATTTTTTTCACTCCCGTATACTACATAAGTTCTGCCGAAAATTTTATTAAACAAAAGTGTCTCAGATTTCCACTAAACTCGCCAAAAACCATCTCCAAAGCCTGGGCTTTCCAACGGTACCCCACACTCCCACCTGGCACCAAAACTGTGGGAGGAGTTTAGTAACAAAGGTCGGGTAACTGACAAACATTGACCTTTATATACTATATGTAGTGTATATGAAACTACCACAATTTCCACGAAATTACCATTTTAAGTAAAAACTAAAATTACAAATATTTATATAATAGATACAAAAATATCGCAGCCACGGGAGACTCGATCCCCGGTTTTTAATATCACAGCCGGCGCATCTCTCAATAAGGTACCGAATACCATTATTGAAGATAAAGGCAATCAAATCAGAGTATACCTGGATAATTGCATGAACATTTAACCATTTTGCAATTCATAATGAAAACGTATCCGTCTTTATGTCAAAAGTTCGGAAGTCAGTTGAGATGAAGGACCACGCAAAATAGGCCAGTGTGATAACCCTTTAAGATTACGCCTGTTTCTCAAATAATATGTTCACTTTTAATGAAGACTGGTCAGAGCGCTTTCAAGTCAAAACGGCCACACTCCGAAATGGCCACAACCGAAATGGCCACAACCAAAACGGCCACAAACCGAAATGACCACACTCCGAAATGTCCACAATCCTAAATGGCCACACTCCTAAATGGCCACACTCCGAAATGGCCACAAACCGAAATGGCCACATGGGAGAGGCTGTCACCCGCGCGTAGTGACTGGTTGAGGCCAGCCACCACCGCTAGCACTGGTTCTATCCTAAGATATACAGTATATCTTGGTTCAATTCACAACTCAGGTTGACAGATTGTTGTGATCTATTGAACTGTATACTGTATATTAACACTGTCTTAGATAAAAGTAAAAGTGAAAAACGCACAGGAATATAATCTAGTAATATGAAATACTGCGTTAAAAATAAAAACGCACAGAAATATATCTAGTTGTAATATGAAATACTGCGTTAAAAATAAAAAAAAATAGACATAAGTTGATGGTTTAATCACCAAACATATATATTGCATAAATACTTTAGCAAAAAGGTATAGTATCACTATGTTTCATTAGAGAGAGACAGAGAGAGAGAGAGAGAGAGAGAGATTCCCACATCTGTGACCTGAAATCGCGGGCTAAAGATATCCTGCCTTTAATTTGGGTTTGGGGCGGAGTTAACACTTATTTGTCAAATTATTTTGTTCACAATTACATACCTATAGTCTCTCTCTCTCTCTCTATATATATATATATATATATATATATATATATATATATATATATATATATATATATATATATATATATATATATATATATTATCCCCTCTCTCTCTCTCTCTCTATCTATCTCTATATCTATATATATATCTATGTATCTACTGTATCTATCTATATATCTCTCTTTCTATCTCTCTCTCAAAATGTATAGCTTCATTTTGAAAACAATACTCAACCATGGCTGGAAGTTATAACTGAAGAGGTTCAGAGATAGTAATTGTGAAAACTTGTTCACATAAGATCTGTCCTACCTGGAACAAACCTCCCTCAGAAATTGTAAGCAGTTCTTCATTAGAGCAGTTCAAGAAGAGAGTAGATAGTACTTTACACACTGAAATGAGTGTAGTTAACTAAACGGTCAACCCTCTTCCACTTCCAGTATCTCCTCGGAATGGACAGAAAGGTCTCTGAGATTCTAACTATTCCTTCTAACTCTCTCTCTCTCTCTCTCTCTCTCTCTCTCTCTCTCTCTCTCTCTCTCTCTCTCTCTCTCTCTCTCTCTATCCTTGTTCCTGGCAAATCAATGACTTTGCTTATACAATTATTGACATTTCCATTTAACCCCGCACCTTTAGAGATAACACAAGAAGAGTTGATTTGTGTTCTACTAGAAATACCGTTCTAGCAAAACAATTGATTTTTTTTGTATTTGGTAAACATTTAGAAAGTATTTTCATGTAGTGCATTTGGTTAATATTTGACAACCCCCCCTCCCCCCATAATAGGAAAGAAATAATAAATTATGAAATCAAGGTTGCCAATGACTCAAAAAATAATCCTAAAGCTTTATACCAACTATATACTGTATATCCAAGGTTTGAGATGTAATTGGTCCCCTTAAAACTTCGATAGGAGAAATGACAGAAAATTATTTAGAAATGTGCAGTACATTAAATAGTCAATTTCTTTCCGTTTTCACCAATGAAAATTTAGCACAGTTTCCAGAAGTCCGTAAGGTATATAGCGATAGTATATAGAATAGGTTAAGTACCGTTACTATAAGTAGAAATTATGTGCTTAAGGAAATTGACAGAATGAACCTCATAAATCGCCTGGTCCATATGAGTATTACAAAAATGCAGAGATGAGTTAAGTTACCCATTAACATTTATATTTAACAAGTCATTAGAGACAGGCTTAGTTCCAGAAGCTTGGAAGTTTGCAAATGTTGTTTCGATCTTAAAAAATGGTGATATATCAATAGCATCCAATTACCGCCCCATTAGTCTCACTTCAATCATAGGAAAGCTACTAGAGTCAATTATTGCTAGTAAAATTAGAAACCACTTAGAATCATTTAATTTAATAAATTCTTCTCGGCAAGGATTCACTCAGGGACGTTCTTGCCTTACTAATTTGCTTAGTTTTTTCTCAGAGGTATATGAAGCAGTAGATAATGACAAGTCATAATATATTTAAGATTTCAGTAAAGCTTTCGACAGAGTCCTCATGAGAGATTGATGAGAAAGGTTGAGGCGCATGGAATAGGTGAATTGTTGGGATGGATTAGGTCATGGCTAATTGGTAGGAAGCAGAGAGTCAGCATAAATGGTACCAAGTCAGAATGGGGAGAAGTCAAAAGTGGTGTCCCCCATGGATCTGTATTAGGTCCTCGATAGGGAGCCTTAAGATAAAATTAGATAGGCATTTGGACGAGATGGGTTGGGTGTGAGAGGGATCTGTCAGATGTGGGCCAATCGGAGCTCTGTAGACCCCCGTTTTCTGACCTAACAGTTTTGGTTAGGTCAGTCCTAATGGTGTTAGTGAGCTGGATTTCATAAGCCCAGCTTATAAGGTCTTATAATTAGGGTTAGGTGTGAGAGGGATCTACCTTATTTGGGCCAATCGGCTTTCTGCAGACTCCCATGTTCTTATGTTCTTATGTTATGTTCATTCCACCATCCCAACCCCCTTCAGAGGGGTTGGGTTCGAAAGGGATCTGCCTTGTGTGGCCCAATCGGCTCTCTGCAGACTCCCATTTTCTTATGTTCTTATATATATATATATATATATATATATATATATATATATATAAAAACACAGAAATTACAGGTGAAAATGAGGCGAGAGGGCTGATCGACTTCAATTTTATCAGCCAAACCAAACCTGCCCCACATGGCAAACACATTTGGTCACAGGATTATTCGTGGACAGTTTACAGTGAGGTGGCGTGAAACCTGGAACACTTATGTAAAACGTTCACTGTACAATAGTGATAGGAGTAGAAAAGGAAATTGTTTGCCTTGTCATGAATCAAAGGACTCAAGACACAACATAAATGTATAGGTGACAGCCTTCATGTTAACCTGTAAATGTTGTCTAGGTCCAAGTCATCATTGTAGATACACCTCATTGTATGGTGACCATTTCTGTCTGTAGGACAACTCAATTATGTGGTGATCGTTTGGCTGTAGTGTCATGATAATACTGTGCCTTTGGTTGGCTCATCTAAGACTTTGGAATGTACATTTTAGGGGCAATTTGATGAAACCTGCTACTCCAGAGACCACACCAAATATATATATATATATATATATATATATATATATATATATATATATATATATATATTGGTCCAATCGTTTCGCCGCCACACATTTTCTTTTTTTGTCCTGACGGGACCGACAGTCAGCGAGTGGGTGGGAGGAGGGATTTGGAATTTTTGTGGTGGGTAGGCAAAAGGGTAAGGTACATGTGGTAAACATATGAAAGCCTTAGGTGCAGTCGTTTCGCTGCTACGATTTGTTTTCGGCGAGGACGTATATATACGTCCCTGGCACTGGGTGTGACAACACCCTAGGACGTATATATACGTCCCTGGCACTCAGCGGGTTAAGCCAGCATAAGCTGGAAAGCAAATCAAGATAGGAGCTTCTCTTCGAGAACTCCAGTCCCCTCTTCCTCGTTAACACTTCTACCCCCACTTGGCACACCGTCACCCTCCTATCATCGCCTACTTCCACTCCCCTTCTCCCCCATCATAACTCTTCTGTCAGAAAGGACACACAGGTAATTATCGGTGTCTGAGCAGACAGGTTAATGTGGCGTCTCTGTTTCATGGGCTCAGAGCTGTACACAGACTATAATATATATACTTACTAGCAGGGGTACCCGGCGTTGCCCGGGTAATCACCATAATCACCATCACTACTACCACCATAATCACCATCATCAATCACTACTACCACAATCATCACAATACTACTACTACCATAATCACTGGCCTCAGTGCCTCATTGAACGGCGACCTCGATTTCGGCCGCTAAATGACCTCCGATTTTGGATCTGACCTCATCCGTACCCCCATTTTGGGAGGCTGCGAACAACTTTCGTTCCATACACCTCTTCGATCGGAGGCCTCCTTCTGCCCCAAACGGCAATTTTTTCGCATTTTTTTCACTCCCGTATACTACATAAGTTCTGCCGAAAATTTTATTAAACAAAAGTGTCTCAGATTTCCACTAAATTCGCCAAAAACCATCTCCAAAGCCTGGGCTTTCCAACGGTGCCCCACACTCCCACCTGGCACCAAAACTGTGGGAGGAGTTTAGTAACAAAGGTCGGGTAACTGACAAACATTGACCTTTATATACTATATGTAGTGTATATGAAACTACCACAATTTCCACGAAATTACCATTTTAAGTAAAAACTAAAATTACAAATATTTATATAATAGATACAAAAATATCGCAGCCACGGGAGACTCGATCCCCGGTTTTTAATATCACAGCCGGCGCATCTCTCAATAAGGTACCGAATACCATTATTGAAGATAAAGGCAATCAAATCAGAGTATACCTGGATAATTGCATGAACATTTAACCATTTTGCAATTCATAATGAAAACGTATCCGTCTTTATGTCAAAAGTTCGGAAGTCAGTTGAGATGAAGGACCACGCAAAATAGGCCAGTGTGATAACCCTTTAAGATTACGCCTGTTTCTCAAATAATATGTTCACTTTTAATGAAGACTTGTCAGAGCGCTTTCAAGTCAAAACGGCCACACTCCGAAATGACCACAACCGAAATGGCCACAACCAAAACGGCCACAAACCGAAATGGCCACACTCCGAAATGTCCACAATCCTAAATGGCCACACTCCTAAATGGCCACACTCCGAAATGGCCACAAACCGATATGGCCACATGGGAGAGGCTGTCACCCGCGCGTAGTGACTGGTTGAGGCCAGCCACCACCGCTAGCACTGGTTCTATCCTAAGATATACAGTATATCTTGGTTCAATTCACAACTCAGGTTGACAGATTGTTGTGATCTATTGAACTGTATACTGTATATTAACACTGTCTTAGATAAAAGTAAAAGTGAAAAACGCACAGAAATATAATCTAGTCGTAATATGAAATACTGCGTTAAAAATAAAAACGCACAGAAATATATCTAGTTGTAATATGAAATATTATGACAGAGTGGATAGAGAAGGTTTGTGGAAAGTACTTAGAATATACGGAGTAGAGGGCAAGTTGCTGAAAGCAGTGAAGAGCATGTATGAGGGTGCAAAGGCGGCAGTACGTGTGGAGAGTGAGCAGAGCGAGTTCTTTGACCTGAATGTTGGTTTGAAACAAGGGTGTGTGATGTCCCCGTGGTTGTTTACTGTATATATGGATGGAGTCATGAAAGAAATACTATCAAGAGCAGTGAATGTTGGTGTATCGCTGAAAAGGGAGGGAATTGAGTGGAAGCTACCTATACTGCTGTTTGCGGATGATACAGTTCTGATGAGTGATAATGAATGGGAGTTGCAGGGTCTGGTAAATGAGTTTGGAACAGTGTGCGAAAAACGGAATTTGAAGGTAAATACGGGGAAGAGCAAGGTTATGGTCTTCGAAAGGGGTGAAGTCACAGAGTGTGAGGTGAAGCTGAACGGTCAGGCTATGGAGATCGTCAACTCTTTTAAGTATCTGGGCAGTGTGTTGAGTAAAGATGGGACTATGGATGAAGAGGTGCGGGAGAGGGTACAACAGGGGAAGAGGGTTGTAGGAACGCTAAAAGCAGTAACAAGAAATAGGGTGGTCAGTATGGAAGTGAAGAAGTCCTTGCATGACAGTGTGGTAATCCCGACACTGACTTACGGAAGCGAAGCATGGACGTTGGTTGAGAGACTCAGACCAAGAGTGAGAGCAGTGGAAATGAATTACTTAAGGAGTGCGTGCGGAGTTACATGGAGGGATAGACAGACTAATGAGGAAGTAAGAAGGAGGTGTGGTGTGGAGGTAGATGTGCTGGAAAGTGTGAAAAGGAACAACTTGAGATGGTTCGGCCATATGGAACGTATGGAAAGCGAGAGAATGACTAAGAGGGTGTACGAGAGCGAGGTGGAGGGACAGAGGGGGAGAGGTAGACCGAATATGAGGTGGAAGGATGGAGTGAGGAACTACATGAACGAAGGCGGTGCTGGTTGGGGGGAGGGGCGTCGACTGACTGGGGACAGAGGTGCATGGGGGCGGTTCGTTCGTGGCCACCCCTTCGGGGATCACGGCGTCAGGCAATAGATAGATAGATAGAATATGAAATACTGCGTTAAAAATAAACAAAAATAGACATAAGTTGATGGTTTAATCACCAAACATATATATTGCATAAATACTTTAGCAAAAAGGTATAGTATCACTATGTTTCATTAGAGAGAGAGAGAGAGAGAGAGAGAGAGAGAGATTCCCACATCTGTGACCTGAAGTCGCGGGCTAAAGATATCCTGCCTTTAATTTGGGTTTGGGGCGGAGTTAACACTTATTTGTCAAATTATTTTGTTCACAATTACATACCTATAGTCTCTCTCTCTCTCTCTCTATATATATATATATATATATATATATATATATATATATATATATCCCCTCTCTCTCTCTCTCTATCTATCTCTATATCTATATATATATCTATGTATCTACTGTATCTATCTATATATCTCTCTTTCTATCTCTCTCAAAATGTATAGCTTCATTTTGAAAACAATACTCAACCATGGCTGGAAGTTATAACTGAAGATGTTCAGAGCTAGTAATTGTGAAAACTTGTTCACATAAGATCTGTCCTACCTGGAACAAACCTCCCTCAGAAATTGTAAGCAGTTCTTCATTAGAGCAGTTCAAGAAGAGAGTAGATAGTACTTTACACACTGAAATGAGTGTAGTTAACTAAACGGTCAACCCTCTTCCACTTCCAGTATCTCCTCGGAATGGACAGAAAGGTCTCTGAGATTCTAACTATTCCTTGTAACTCTCTCTCTCTCTCTCTCTCTCTCTCTCCTTGTTCCTGGCAAATCAATGACTTTGCTTATACAATTATTGACATTTCCATTTAACCCCGCACCTTTAGAGATAACACAAGAAGAGTTGATTTGTGTTCTACTAGAAATACCGTTCTAGCAAAACAATTGATTTTTTTTGTATTTGGTAAACATTTAGAAAGTATTTTCATGTAGTCTATATATCTATCTATCTATTGCCTGACGCCGTGATCCCCGAAGGGGTGGCCACGAACGAACCGCCCCCATGCACCTCTGTCCCCAGTCAGTCGACGCCCCTCCCCCCAACCAGCACCGCCTTCGTTCATGTACTTCCTCACTCCATCCTTCCACCTCATATTCGGTCTACCTCTCCCCCTCTGTCCCTCCACCTCGCTCTCGTACACCCTCTTAGTCATTCTCTCGCTTTCCATACGTTCCATATGGCCGAACCATCTCAAGTTGTTCCTTTTCACACTTTCCAGCACATCTACCTCCACACCACACCTCCTTCTTACTTCCTCATTAGTCTGTCTATCCCTCCATGTAACTCCGCACGCCCTCCTTAAGTAATTCATTTCCACTGCTCTCACTCTTGGTCTGAGTCTCTCAACCAACGTCCATGCTTCGCTTCCGTAAGTCAGTGTCGGGATTACCACACTGTCATGCAAGGACTTCTTCACTTCCATACTGACCACCCTATTTCTTGTTACTGCTTTTAGCGTTCCTACAACCCTCTTCCCCTGTTGTACCCTCTCCCACACCTCTTCATCCATAGTCCCATCTTTACTCAACACACTGCCCAGATACTTAAAAGAGTTGACGATCTCCATAGCCTGACCGTTCAGCTTCACCTCACACTCTGTGACTTCACCCTTTTCGAAGACCATAACCTTGCTCTTCCCCGTATTTACCTTCAAATTCCGTTTTTCGCACACTGTTCCAAACTCATTTACCAGACCCTGCAACTCCCATTCATTATCACTCATCAGAACTGTATCATCCGCAAACAGCAGTATAGGTAGCTTCCACTCAATTCCCTCCCTTTTCAGCGATACACCAACATCCACTGCTCTTGATAGTATTTCTTTCATAACTCCATCCATATATACAATAAACAACCACGGGGACATCACACACCCCTGTTTCAAACCAACATTCAGGTCAAAGAAATCGCTCTGCTCACTCTCCACACGTACTGCCGCCTTTGCACCCTCATACATGCTCTTCACTGCTTTCAGCAACTTGCCCTCTACTCCGTATATTCTAAGTACTTTCCACAAACCTTCTCTATCCACTCTGTCATAGGCCTTCTCCAAGTCCATAAAGGCAACATACACCTTTTGTTTCTTCTCCAGATACTTCTCCACAACACAATTCAGGGTAAAAATCTGATCTACACATCCTCTTCCCTTCCTAAAACCTCCCTGCTCGTCGCCTATCCATATCTCCGTTCTCACTCTCACTCTCTCAATCACTACCCTACTGTATACCTTCCCTACTACGCTTAGAAGACATATTCCTCGGTGGTTACCACACACTCCTCTTTCCCCTTTGCCCTTATATAGGGGGACTATTATGCCAGTCTTCCAGTCATCGGGTGCACTCCCCTTCTCCCATGCTAGTTTTCACATTTTCCATACCCATTCTATCACTATCTCACCACCATACCTCAACATTTCCCCACACACTCCATCTGTTCCTGGTGCTTTCCCCAACTTCACTCTTTTCATGGCTTCCCACACTTCTGACCTCCTGATCCCCACTTCCTCCTCCACTACTTCTCTTCTTCTCCCTCCCATACCATATCCAGCTATGTTTGCTGGCTCTTCATTCCTTTCATTTAGCAACTCACTGAAGTACTCCCTCCATCTTTCGACTCTCTCTTGCTTCTCGGCTAGCATTCTCCCATTCTTATCTTTCACACCCTTACTGTTTCCCTTGCTACCTTCCCTAACTTTCTTGACTTCTTTCCAGAACAGTTTCTTACTCTCCCTCCATTTTACACTCAGATTCCTTCCAAATTCCTCATCTACTCTTCTCTTACTTTCCTTCACTACTCTCTTCACCACCCTCTTACTCTCCACGTACCTCGCTCGTTTCTGTCTCTCGGAATCTTCATTCCCTCTACTACCCAACCACTCTCTATATGCTTTCTTCTTTTCTTCCACAGCTATTCTTACCTCTTCTGTGCACCATGCTGTACCTTTCACTCCCCTCCCTCTTCTCCTCACTCCACACACCTCCTCACATGCTGCACAGATCTCATCCTTAAACACCTTGCTCATCTCCTCCACTTCCTCCATAACTTCCAGGTCGAACCCACCTAGTCGTCTTTACACTGCTCTCCTGTACTCCTCCCTGACTTCCTCCTCCTGCAACCTCTCCACCCTCCTCACCATTCCACCCTCCTCTCGCCTCCCTCCCGCTCTCCTCACCCACTTCTTTTGTATCCTAACCTTAGCTACCACTACATAATGATCAGACAGACCCCCTCCAATACCCCTATACACCCTAGCATCCATCACAGATTTCTTCATTCGTTCATCCACACATACATAATCAATCAATGACTTTCGTTCCACCACTGTCTTATCCTTCAATCGTCAACATCCGTTTCCACGTGTACCTGTGGATCATTCTGTGTCGGAAGAAGGTGTTGGCTATCCACAGCCTCCTCCCACACATACGTCCACAAGTGCACTACCATTCCCATTCACCTCTGATGGTACCCCCCACCCTCCCACCACTCCCTCAACTTTCCTATCAACCACCTTACCATTCATATCCCCAATCAGAAATATTCTTTCGTTCTTGTCAAACTTCTCCAGGCACGCCTCCACATTCATCCAGAACTCCTCTTTCTTTCTTTCAAGTATATCCTCTGTCGGGGCATACACGCATACAATCACCCACGTTTGTATTCCTACTTTCATTCTCACCCACACAATCCTTGAACCCACAGACCCATACTCTCTTACACATTCCTTCCATTTGCTACTTACAAACAAACATGCACCTTCTCTCGCTGTTCCTTCACTCACTCCAGCACACACACCCATTCCACATTCCCATTCTCTTACATCTGAACCTTTCCATTTGGTCTCTGTCATTCCACATACATCCAGCCTGGCGTTCACTAACACTTCCAGAACCTCTCTCTCTTTTGTGCCATCATTCATGCCACTAACATTCCACGTAGCCATTCTCAGAATGTCCGAAGGCATGTCCTTAGTCGGTCGTGGTTCGTCAACGTTGGTTCCGTCCGCATCCGAGGCTGTTCGTTCGTTTTTCTTTGCTTAGATATTTTTTCCGGGTGGGGGTCATGTAGTGCATTTGGTTAATATTTGACAAATTATGAAATCAAGGTTGCCAATGACTCAAAAAATAATCTATCTATCTATCTATTGCCTGACGCCGTGATCCCCGAAGGGGTGGCCACGAACGAACCGCCCCCATGCACCTCTGTCCCCAGTCAGTCGACGCCCCTCCCCCCAACCAGCACCGCCTTCGTTCATGTAGTTCCTCACTCCATCCTTCCACCTCATATTCGGTCTACCTCTCCCCCTCTGTCCCTCCACCTTGCTCTCGTACACCCTCTTAGTCATTCTCTCGCTTTCCATAAGTTCCATATGGCCGAACCATCTCAAGTTGTTCCTTTTCACACTTTCCAGCACATCTACCTCCACACCACACCTCCTTCTTACTTCCTCATTAGTCTGTCTATCCCTCCATGTAACTCCGCACGCACTCCTTAAGTAATTCATTTCCACTGCTCTCACTCTTGGTCTGAGTCTCTCAACCAACGTCCATGCTTCGCTTCCGTAAGTCAGTGTCGGGATTACCACACTGTCATGCAAGGACTTCTTCACTTCCATACTGACCACCCTATTTCTTGTTACTGCTTTTAGAGTTCCTACTAACTAATCCTAAAGCTCTATACCAACTATATACTGTATATCCAAGGTTTGAGATGTAATTGGTCCCCTTAAAACTTCGATAGGAGAAATGACAGAAAATTATTTAGAAATGTGCAGTACATTAAATAGTCAATTTCTTTCCGTTTTCACCAATGAAAATTTGGCACAGTTTCCAGAAGTCTGTAAGGTATATAGCGATAGTATATAGAATAGGTTAAGTACCGTTACTATAAGTAGAAATTATGTGCTTAAGGAAATTGACAGAATGAACCTCATAAATCGCCTGGTCCATATGAGTATTAAAAAAATGCAGAGATGAGTTAAGTTACCCATTAACATTTATATTTAAATGTTATTAGAGACAGGCTTAGTTCCAGAAGCTTGGAAGTTTGCAAATGTTGTTTCGATCTTTAAAAATGGTGATATATCAATAGCATCCAATTACCGCCCCATTAGTCTCACTGCAATCATAGGAAAGCTACTAGAGTCAATTATTGCTAGTAAAATTAGAAACCACTTAGAATAATTTAATTTAATAAATTCTTCTCGGCAAGGATTCACTCAGGGACGTTCTTGCCTTACTAATTTGCTTAGTTTTTTCTCAGAGGTATATGAAGCAGTAGATAATGACAAGTCATAATATATTTAAGATTTCAGTAAAGCTTTCGACAGAGTCCTCATGAGAGATTGATGAGAAAGGTTGAGGCGCATGGAATAGGTGAATTATTGGGATGGATTAGGTCATGGCTAATTGGTAGGAAGCAGAGAGTCAGCATAAATGGTACCAAGTCAGAATGGGGAGAAGTCAAAAGTGGTGTCCCCCAGGGATCTGTATTAGGTCCTCTGTTGTTTGTTATATACATAAATGACCTTGATTAGGTATAACTAGTAGGATAAGTAAATTTGCAGACGATACCAAACTAGGGAGAACAATTTATTCAGATAGAGGTATAGAGTGCCTCCAAAGGAATCAAGATACCTTACACGAATGATCAGTAAATTGGCAGATGAAGTTTAACATTGACAAATGCAAGGTATTAAAGATAGGGAAGATGCATACAAATGTTAAATATAAACTAACTAATATGGAATTAGAAACTCAGATTGTGAGAAAGCTCTATTAGATGTGTTTGTTAGCAATGATTTGAAGCGTAGAAAACAGTGTATAAGCGTTCGTAACAAGGCAAACAAGATACTCGGGTTCATCTCTAGGAGTGTGAATAACAGAACTGCTGATGTTATCTTAAAACTTTACTTGTCATTAGTGAGACCCCATATGGATTATGCTGTTCAATTTTGGTGTCCTTATTACAGAATGGATATAGATTCATTGGAGAGAGTACAACGTAGAATGACAAAAATTATCCATAATATTAGAAATCTTCCGTATGAAGAAAGGTTGAAGAAATTAGGCTTACATTCGTTAGAGACGCAGAGTTAGAGGGGACATGATAGAAGTGTTCAAGTGGGTTAGTGGGATTAATAAAGGGGACATAAAAAATGTACTAAAGCTCAGTGATAGCGAAAGAACTCGAACAAATGGTTTCATATTAGATAAATTTCGTTTCAGAAAGGATATAGGCAAAACTTGGTTTGGTAACAGAATTGTAGATAGGTGGAATAGGCTACCGAGTGCTATAGTGTGATCAAGAACGATAGGGAGCTTTAAGATAAAATTAGATAGGCATTTGGATGAGAGGGGTTGGGTGTGAGAGGGATCTGTCAGATGTGGGCCAATCGGAGCTCTGTAGACCCCCGTTTTCTGACCTAACAGTTTCGGTTAGGTCAGTCCTAATGGTGTTAGTGAGCTGGATTTCATAAGCCCAGCTTATAAGGTCTTATAATTAGGGTTAGGTGTGAGAGGGATCTACTTTATTTGGGCCAATCGGCTTTCTGCAGACTCCCATGTTCTTATGTTCTTATGTTATGTTCATTCCACCATCCCAACCCCCTTCAGAGTGGTTGGGTTCGAAAGGGATCTGCCTTGTGTGGCCCAATCGGCCTTCTCCAGACTCCCATTTTCTTATGTTCTTATATATATATATATAAAAACACAGAAATTACAGGTGAAAATGAGGCGAGAGGGCTGATCGACTTCAATCGCCAAACCAAACCTGCCCCACATGGCAAACACATTTGGTCACAGGATTATTCGTGGACAGTTTACAGTGAGGTGGCGTGAAACCTGGAACACTTATGTAAGACGTTCACTGTACAATAGTGATAGGAGTAGAAAGGAAATTGTTTGCCTTGTCATGAATCAAAGGACTCAAGACACAACATAAATGTATAGGTGACAGCCTTCATGTTAACCTGTAATGTTGTCTAGGTCCAAGTCATCATTGTAGATACACCTCATTGTATGGTGACCATTTCTGTCTGTAGGACAACTCAATTATGTGGTGATCATGTTTGGCTGTAGTGTCATGATAATAGTGTGTCTTTGGTTGGCTCATCTAAGACTTTGGAATGTACATTTTAGGGTCAATTTGATGAAACCTGCTACTCCAGAGACCACACCAAATATATATATATATATATATATATATATATATATATATATATATATATAAATATTATCTTTAGTTCGTATGTAACACACTGCATATGGGTGCCAACATATTCAGGTAACCTGAATATGTGGGTTAGTGGGATTAATAAAGGGGACATGCAAAATGTAGTAAAGCTTAGTGATAGCGAAAGAACTCGAACACATGATTTCAAATTAGATAAATTTCGATTCAGAAAAGATATAGGCAAATATTGGTTTGGTAACAGAGTTGTAGATAGGCGGAATAGGCTACCAAGTGCTATAGTGGGATCAAGAACGATAGGGAGCTTTAAGATAAAATTAAATAGGCATATGGACGAGATGGGTTGGGTGTGAGGGGGATCTGTCAGGTGTGGGCCAATCGGCGTTCTGACCTCTGACCGTTTTGGTGAGGTCAGTCCTAATGGTGTGAGTGAGCTGGGCTTATAATTAGGCTTAGGTGTGAGAGGGATCTGCCTTGTGTGGGCCAATCGGCTTTCTGCAGACTCTCATTTTCTTATGTTCTAACCTACGGTATATATTATGTGAAGGTGTGATTAAATTTAATTCAGCAAAGGTTTCTTTATAGTTTAAAGACCAGCATGACGTTTTTCATTATTCCTACACTGTTATTATGTGTGAGTAAAATATTTTACCATTTGTGGTATATCCTCAACAACCCTTGTACCAGGCTCACCTGTTGTCACCTGCATGTAGCGGAAACAATTATTATGTCAATAATCCAAGACCCAATAGAGGTCTTTATTATATAATTATCAATGTATTCTTAGACGATATGGTTGTAGCCCTACATTGTATGAATAACTTACTCAAAACTATATAACTTGTGCATAACATTCGTATATAATAAAGACGACTTGTATGGACATGAACACGGAAATATCCAGAGAGTCTACAGGCCCCCACTAAGCAATTCCCTTTCACACCTAACCAATATCATCCATAATTACGTTTGACACTTTCCATCGTTACTTAACACTCAAAGAGCGGGTGGTGGAGTATATTTCACTGTGCTGCCCAGCGGGGGTTTTTACCATAAATGGGGTTGTTTCCATGCTCTTTTTCATGCATAAAAAAGACCCAGAGCGTAATACAAGTATGTATCCCTGAAAGGGCGTAAATTGAGCTTTCCAATGACACCCGAACCATCCTTCTACGATCACTGGTTGTCTTGCAACGATCGTGCAACCGAAGAGCAAAATCGCTAAAATACGGTAATTTCATAAGAACATAAGAACATAAGAAAATGGGAGTCTGCAGAAAGCCGATTGGCCTAAGCAAGGCAGATCCCTGTCCCACACAACCCCAATTACAAAGCCCAATTATAGGTTCAACATTCTAATACCCTGAGGATCATCTTACCAAAACGGTTAGAGATTAACGCAGGATTACGGGGGTCTGCAGAGCGCTGATTGGCCCAACCCGGCTGATCCCCCTTCACACCCAACCCTTCTCGTCCATATGCTTATCCAATTTTATCTTAAAGCTCACTACCGTTTTTAATCCCACTATAGCACTTGGTAGTCCATTCCACCCATCTACAACTCTGTTACCAAACCAATATTTACCTATATCTTTTCTGAAATAAAATTGATCTAATTTGAAGCCATTGGTACGAGTTCTTTCGCTATCACTGAACTTTAGTACATTTGTCATGTCCCCTTTGTTAATCCCACTAACCCCCTTGAACACCTCTATCATATCCCCTCTAACTCTGCGTCTCTCTAACGAATGTAAACCTAATTTCTTCAACCTTTCTTCATACGGAAGATTTCAAATATTATGGATAATTTTTATCATTCTACGCTGTACTCTCTCCAATGAATCTATGTCCATTCTGTAATAAGGACACCAAAATTGGACAGCATAATCCATATGGGGTCTCACTAATGACAAGTAAAGTTTTAAGATAACATCAGCAGTTCTGTTACTCACACTCCTAGAGATGAACCCGAGAAACCTGTTTGCCTTATTACGAACGCTTATACACTGTTTTCTAGGCTTCAAATCATTGCTAACAAACACACCTAGATCTTTCTCGCAGTCTGAATTTTTAAATTCTAAATTAGCTAGTTTATATTTAACATTTGTTTGCATCTTCCCTATCTTTAATACCTTGCATTTGTCAATGTTAAAATTCATCTGCCAATTTACTGACCATTCATGTAAGGTATCTAGATCCCTTTGGAGGGACTCTATATCGCTATCTGAATCAATTGATCTCCCCATTTTAATATCGTCTGCGAATTTACTTATCCTACTAGTTAAGTAAATTCACAGACGATACTAAAATGGGGAGATCAATTGATTCAGATAGCGATATAGAGTGCCTCCAAAGGGATCTAGATACCTTACATGAATGGTCAGTAAATTGGCAGATTTCTTTATATATTTACGTATGTAGCGAGGGAGTGAGGGTGGATGTAAGTGGAGTACATCTCAGTCGGTCCACGGCGGCCGTGGCGAGCGGTCATGAGGTAACCCAGGCTCCTCCCATCGCTCGTCTCTCTCTCAGAGCCAATATTGCGCCAAAATTGCACACAGATTAAGTCGGGCCCCGCCACATAGTCCAAATTTTTCTATACTGACTTAAGTCGGGCCCCGATAGACAAGGGTTAATCCATACTATATCCATTTTCTGTAGAGAATTATAATTCATAATGGTTGATGACCTCATTGTGTAGCGAGTTGTAACCGAGACATCAACCCTGATGTTCAACATAATTATACTGAACATATAATGTATAAAGGCTTTAAAAATTCACCATTTTATAAAAAAAAAAAAATGTAGATTATATACAAAGAAAAACACTGGACAATATGTAAAAGCTATGCCCGCTATGGCTGTCGCCCTACAGTACAACGTGAGAAAAAATAAATAAAAAAATAAAAAATCAATAAAATATTGAAGTAAATAAAGCCAATGCTAGATAGAAAAATTGAAAGCGTCCTAAAATTGTTATGAATCATAAACAAAACAA